>MCJB01050708.1:259072-298910 GCA_002018475.1 Nicotiana obtusifolia | reverse complement strand
ACAAGGAATTACACAGATTTATCCCTTTCAAAATGCTTAGCGCTTGATCATAGAAGATTCAAATTTTTTGAATTTCTAACTTTTCGTTTTCCTTTCTCATTGGGGTAGGACTTGTGATAATTAACTACTTATAAGATACCAACTTGTATAGCTATAACTACATATAGTAGGCCTTATCTGTAAATGGGTCAAAATGGAATTTGGCTATCAAAAGTAAATGACTATGGGGTTGAGCCACGTGACTAGGTCATATTACACATCCTATTTGAATGTGTCCTTATTAGGTTGAGTTTGGTCGATAATCAAATTGACAGACCAAACTGAACGTAAAATTGAACTAGTCTATATTTGTGGCCTCAGCATATTGATATGATAACTGTCATGGGCAGCTTTTCAGCCATGCCCCATGACTCTTTGGACGCGTCCTGTGGCGTCCTGGCAAGCCTCCTAACGTCCAGCACTACGGTCAGCCCCGTGATCTCGGCAGCTCCAATTGACAAGCACATAGGCGCCTCTGTCGCCCCATTGATAACCAGCGCCAGCTCCCAGCCACAGGCAAATGCCCATAGCGCAGCGCACGGACCCTGATGTTACAACCCATATCCACACGTGTTAGTTCATGCCATATGTTATATAACATAAATCCAAGAAGTAATTATCTTTGAGATGATAAGAAGTTAATCCTATTGGTCTTAAGTGATATAAGGGTGTACAAGGGTGATTAACAAGTATTAGGAGTTAAACGAATCAAGGATGTTGTAACTCATATTTTCGGGTAAACCTAGAGGTGCTTAATACACTCAAGAGGTCCTTTTTAAGGTATTTGAATCATATAATATCCGTATCATAAGTCTTGAAGTCAAACGAGTTATGAAACAAAAGTCAACAAAAGTTGTCGCAACTTAGGTTCATAATTTTACTTAAACATTAGGTAAAATGTTTCTAAGCTTTTCCCCCAATTTATGAGGAATTACGGGGTGATCTACCTACCAAATTAAAGATCTATCAGTCTAGTTTCCAACGCATTAAACCGTTTGTCAATACGATCTCGGAATATAGAGATAATTGTATTTCCGCAGACCTGCGCAGATTGGTAGGTGACAAGTAGGTGCATCACCTACATGCCAAAATTAGAGGACAGAATTAAAAAGTCCCAAAGTCGGCCAAGAGAGGACTTTTAAGGGATTATAAACTCAGTTATTTCACCCTTATTTCAGACCTTCAAAATCAAATTGAACCCCTGCAACCCCTCCCCAAAAAATTCCCACACAAATCCTAATCGATTTTCCCTCTCTTTCAAGTTCTAATTGGGGGTGAAACCTAGAGTTTGAAGAACCAAAGAAAGGGCTGAGTTATCCAACAAGTAAGGTAAGTTTACTGCTCTCTCTCATACATTTTTTCTCCAGTGAATTAATGGTAATTCGTTCTATACATGTAAGAACTCATGGGACGATCGAAAGCCGTGAGTTCGAGTTATTCACTTGTAGCGGACTGTTTTGTGTTGCTGTTGGGCTACGTGTTTTACTACTGTTTTCTGGAGTTTTGTAGGAAGAAGGGTGTGGAGAAAAATCATGTAGATTTAGAGTTGTGGGCTGATAGTTCTTCGTAACATTTACGGGTCGTTTGACACGACTAAGGTGGCCATCGTATGTATGAAGTGATTAGCTTGTGCGTGGACTATTTTGGGAGGCTCAATAGGATTATTATTGATGTTGTTTGGGCTGTTTGGTGATGGTTTTGAATTTTGTGAAGTCATATATATAGGGGAGGTGCTGTCCGTTTCATCGTAAAATAGGTTGTGGTCGATACATAATAGTTATGACGCTTAAATGATAACGATAGTATCGTTTCTCTTATTGTAGACTAAGGAGTTGTGACAGTTGCATAGCTTGAGATGGGGCAGTATATACAAGGTATGTGAGGCTATCCCTTTCCTTCTTTTGCACGACTTCGATGGTACACGATGTAATGAACGAGCTTCCAAAGAAACTCTACTCTTAGAAGCTAGCAGTACTTACATTGTTTCCCCTCTTATGGAACGATTGACGTTGATGTTGCTTCTATTGTTCTTATGTTATCAATGTTGTTGGTACTTCCTGATTCATATAAGGTTCATGGTAAAGAGTTAGTCCTAATAACGTGTACAGAGGATACCAACCTTACGTCATTCCAAAAGGCTTAGAACGTATTTTCATGAGTCGAGCATGCATTATATATATGTATTTATTTTACTCTACCGAGCCGCGCTATAGTCGGCCGGGTACGGCACCTATTGTGCAACCGCTGATCAGTTGGGTTTTACCGAGCTCCACGTGGCCAGGTACGATTCTACCGAGCCTTATGATGGCCGGGTACGTTTTTACCGAGCCTATTACGGCCGGGTATGATATGATGATGATGATGCCCACATAGGCGTATGTTTTAAAAGTTTATGTGTGTATATATATATATATATGTATATATATATATATATATATATATATATGTATATTCTCTATCCTTGCTTACATTACTGTTCGTACTTATGGTTCCCTGCCTTACATACTCAGTACTTTATTCGTACTGACGTCCCTTTATTTGTGGATGCTGCATGTCGTGCTGCAGGTCCTGATAGACAGGCAGGTGCAGCTCCCCCACCACAGTAGGCTGACCAGTTCAGTAGTGATTGGCGAGATCCCTTCTCCGGACTTGTCGTGGTCTGAGTATGCATTTTTGTTATAGACATTATGGGTATGTCGGGACCCTTTTCCAGCTATATTGCAGTACTTATATTCCTATAGAGGCTCATAGACAGGTGTCCACTCATGTATAGTTTGGTATGCCTTGTTGGCTGGTTTTTGTTGTATAGTCTTTCATGGTAGCGTGGTAGCTCGTATCTTATATATAGTTTCTTGACTGTCTGGTCATCCCATGTTATGTATGTTCACGCCATCATATTTTATTGTTGGTTGTCCATGACCCATGTCTACCATTTAATTGATCTCGTCAGCCCTAAAAGATAATAAAGAAGGTTAGATAAAATGTACGTTGGTGCTCGGCAAGTATGGTCGGGTGCTAGTCATGGCCCTCCAGTTTGGGTCGTGACAAACTTGGTATCAGAGCCAGTCTGTCCTAGGGATTGTCTATGAGCCGTGTCTAGTAGAGTCTTGATTATGGATGTGTAGTGCGCCACATTTATAATCCGGAGGCTACATGACATCTAGGGTTGTTACCTTCTTCCTAAATCTAGATCGTGCGTAGAGTTGAGTCGTAAGTGTTCGTCCCTAATATTCACATTTTTCGGCGATGCCTTCGACTAGGAAGCAAACAATTGTAGATGGCTTGACACGGCTGCGGGAGAGGGTGCTAGTCAGGTGCCCCAAGCCAGAGCAGGCCAATGTGAGGCTCAGAGCGAGATGCCGTCTCATACCTCATCTACTCCGTCTCCTCCAGAAGATATTAGGAGGCACCCAGCACCTCCAGTTCGTCCGTCCGGCACTACAGACCAGGATATGCGGAGTGCTTTGCAATTATTGACTAGCTTAGTAGCTTCTCAGGCTCAGAGGTAGAATACAGGTGCTGCTGATAAACCAGTTAGTACGAGAATTCGTGATTTTATTAATTTAGACCCTCCAGTGTTTACCGGATTAGACCCCAAGGAGGACCCGCAAACTTTTATTGACCAGGTTCATCGTACACTGCGGGTTATGCATGTTAGTGATACAGAGGTAGTAGAGTTGGCTTCTTATCGGCTGCGGGATTTAGCAGTTCTCTGGTATGATAGTTGGGAGAGATCCAGGGGTTCGAACGCTCCTCCAGCTGTGTGGAAGGAATTTTCTGAGGCCTTTCTTCGTCATTACTTGCCAGTTGAGATATGAGAGCTAGAGCTAATAAGTTCTTGAACCTTAGACAAGGTAATATGAGTGTGCGAAAGTACAGTATGCAGTTTGATTCTTTAGCAAGGTATGCTCCCCATATGGTGGCCTAGATGAGTGATAGGGTTCATTTGTTCGTGAACGGGTTGAGACCACATCTGATAAATGAGTGCACAACAGCCTCCTTGGTAGAGGGCATGGATATTGCCCATATTCAGGCTTATGCCCAGACTTAAGAGGATCGTAAGCGCCAGCAAAGGGCAGATAGGGAGCAGGATAGGGGCCAGCATAAAAGGGCGAGATTGCAAGGTATTCTGATGACTTCAGAGCCAGTGTCAAGCGCCAGTCTTAGAGGAGTTCGGCGCCACCTGTACCTAGTGCTCCTCCAAAGTTTCAGAGACCTCGATATGATCTATTTACCTATTTTGGTCTGGGTCAGAGTTCGCGGGCGTCAGGCTCACAACATCACAGGGATACTAGTCAGACGAGACCCCCAACACCACGTTGTGATCAGTGCGGCAAGGCCCACTTTGGACTGTGCCGTCGAGGCTCTGATGCATGTTATTCTTGCGGACAGCCTGGCCATATGATGCGGGATTGTCCTAACAGAGGAGGTGATGGTATGGCTCAGCCGACTGGATCTGTGTCTGGTTCTTCCTCATCAGTTCGACCTCCAGCACGGGGTTTTCAGCAGTCGACAGGTCGTGGTAGAGGTAGAGGTGCAGTGCCGAGTTCGAGTGGTGCTCAAAATTGAACCTATGCTCTAGTAGGTCGACAGGATCTCGAGTCGTCTCTAGATGTTGTTACAGGTATATTGTCTGTGTTTTCTTATGATGCATATGCGCTGATTGATCCGGGATCTACATTATTATGTGTTACACTCTTTGTGGCTAATAAGTTTGGCATTGAACCTGAATTGATAAGCAAACCCCTTGCGGTATCTACTCCAATAGGAGATTCTGTGATTGCTAGAAGGGTATATAGAGGTTGCACTGTGACGATTTGTAGTCGTCAAACCTCGACAAATTTATTTGAGTTAGAAATGGTTGATTTCGATGTGATAATGGGAATGGACTGGTTGGCCTCATGCTATGCAAATGTTGACTGTCGTACGAAGATGGTTAGGTTTCAATTTCCTGGTGAACCCATCATTGAATGGAAGGGTAACATTGCTACACCGAAAGGTAGGTTTATTCCTATCTTAAGGCAAGGAAGATGATCTCAAAAGTTATATTTATCATCTTGTTCGCGTTAGGGATGCGAAGGCGAAGCCGCCTACTCTACAATCAATCCCCGTGATCAATGAATTTCCAGATGTTTTCCCAGATGAACTCCCAGGCCTTCCTCCTGAAAGGGAGATTGAGTTTAGCATTGATGTGTTGCCTGACACTTAACCGATCTCTATTCCTCCATACAGAATGGCCCCGGCAGTGTTGCGAGAGTTGAAGGTGCAGTTGAAGCACTTGCAGGATAAGGGCTTCATTAGGCCTAGCACTTCACCTTGGGGTGCGCCAGTCTTGTTCGTGCGAAAGAAAGACGGGTCGTTAAGGATGTGTATCGATTATCGACAGTTGAATAAGTTTGCTATAAAGAACAAATATCCACTTCCAAGGATTGACGACCTGTTTGACCAACTCCAGGGTGCCAAGTATTTCTCCAGGATTGACTTACGTTCAGGGTATTATCAGGTGAGGGTTAAGGAGAAGGATATTCCAAAGACGGCCTTCCGGACAAGATATGGGCACTTTGAGTTCTTGGTAATGTCGTTCGGGCTAACAAATGCCCCAACAGCTTTTATGGATCTCATGAATACTGTATTCAGGCCCTATCTTGATGTGTTCGTGATTGTATTCATTGATGACATTCTGGTGTAGTCCCGTTCGGAGGCGGAACATGCGGGCCACTTGCAAATAGTATTACAGACGCTTCAGGATCATAAGTTATATGCTAAGCTCTCCAAATGTGAATTCTGGCTGAACTCAGTAGCATTCCTTGGCCATATGATATCTGACGAGGGTATTAGTGTCGGCACTCAGAAGATCGATGCAGTAAAGAATTGGTCGAGACCTACAACGCCATCAGAAGTCCGCAGCTTCTTGGAGCTAGCAGGATATTATAGGCGGTTTGTAGAAGGGTTTTCCTCTATATTAGCACCATTGACTAAGTTAACAGAGAAAGCTACCAAGTTCCAATGGTCTGAAGCTTGTGAACGTAGTTTTCAGGAGCTGAAGAATCGATTGACATCCGCCCCAGTGCTCACTCTTCCCGAAGGAACATAAGGTTATGTGGTATATTGTGATGCCTCAGGTATAGGTTTGGGGTGCGTATTGATACAGCGTGGGAAGATGATTGCTTATGCATCAAGACAATTGAAGAAGCATTAAAAAAATTATCCAACCCATGATTTGGAATTGGCTACAGTAATATATGCTTTGAAGATATGGCGGCACTACTTATACGGCGTCCATGTTGACATCTACACAGATCACAAGAGTTTACAATACATCTTCAATCAGAAGGAGTTGAACTTGAGGCAGCATAGGTGGCTCGAATTACTGAAAGACTACGACGTCGAGATATTGTATCATCCCGGTAAAGCCAATGTTGTGGCAGACGCTCTCAACCGTAAGTCAATGGGAAGCTTAGTACACATTGAAGCAGGTAGATGGGGGTTGACCAAAGAGCTTCATCAGCTAGCCAATATGAGAATCAGATTATTAGACTTTGATGACGGAGGTGTTACTGTACATAATACATTAGAATCATCTTTGGTAGCCGAGGTAAAAGCACGGCAATATGAAGATCCTATCTTAGTACGATTGAGAGAGAGCATTCAGCAGTGTAAAATTACGGCTTTTGAGATTGGAGGAGATGGGGCATTGAGATACCAGGGCCGATTATGTGTGCCTAATGTGGCAGGGTTGCGAGAGAAGATTATGAATGAGATTCATCAATCCCGATATTCCATCCATCCCGGCTAGACAAAGATGTATCATGATGTCAAAGAGCAGTATTGGTGGGATAGCATGAAGAAGTCTATTGCAGAATTTGTAGCCCAGTATCCCAATTGTCAACAAGTAAAGATAGAACATCAGAAACCCGGTGGATTGCTTCAGAATAGAGATTTCGACCTGGAAATGGGAGGTGATTAATATGGACTTCATTATTGGATTACCTCGCTCTTATCATAAGTTTGACTCCATCTGGGTAATAACTGATCGACTTACAAAATGTGCCAATTTTCTACCAGTTAAAACAACATACACGGCTGAAGATTATGCGAAGTTGTATATCAAGGAGATTGTTAGGCTTCATGGTGTGCCGGTATCTATTATATCAGACCGAGGAGCTCAATTCACGTCTAACTTTTGAAGGTCTTTTCAGAAGGGTTTAGGCACACAAGTGAATCTCAACACTGCATTTCATCCGCAGACTGACGGACAAGCTGAACGTACCATTCAGACACTGGAAGATATGCTACGAGCATGTGTTCTAGATTTTAAGGGAAATTAGGATGACCATCTTCCACTCATAGAATTCGCCTACAATAATAGCTACTATTCCAGTATTAAAATGGCCCCACACGAGGCACTATACGGGAGGAGATGTAGATCACCAGTTGGATGGTTCGAAGTCGGTGAAACAGAATTATATGGGCCAAATTTGATTCACCAAGCCATTGAGAAGGTAAAGGTGATACAGGAACGATTGAGGACGGCACAAAGCAGGCAAAAGTCTTATTCCGATGTCCGACATCGTGATCTGGACTTTGAGGTTGGTAATTGGGTTTTCTAGAGGATCTCACCAATGAAGGGTGTTATGCATTTTGGGAAGAAAGGTAAGCTGAGTCCAAGGTATATCGGTTCGTATAAAATTCTTCGACGAATTGGACATGTTGCTTATGAGTTAGAATTGCCATCCGAATTGGAATTTGTCCATCCGGTATTCCATGTATATATGTTGAGGAAATGTATTGGAGACCCTTCTCGAGTCGTCCCTATCAAAGATGTACAAGTTACAGAGGATCTATCACATGAAGAAGTGCCAGTGGCTATATTAGATCGACAAGTCCGCAAGCTGAGAACAAAAGATATAGCTTCCGTCAAAGTATTATGGAGGAATAAGAATATGGAAGAAATGACATGGGAAGCAGAAGAGGAGATGAAGTCTAAATACCCTTACCTGTTCCAGAATAAAGATAACGAGGATGCTAGGAGAACACAGGATGCATTAGAAGGTGGAACAGCTCTATGAGGTAGGCAATAGCTTGAGAATACTCTTCCTTAATACAAAATGGTGATATGCAGATAATGTACATGTCCATAAATTTTCATACTCTTGTAAGGCCATACGTTGAGTTAACTGCTCGCAAGTTCGTCCTCTATTTATTAGAGAAACTTGGCCGGAATCCACGATGATTTAAACTCCCCATGAGTCGTTACATTCAAGGACGAATGTTCCTAGGGAGATAGGGTGTTACAACCCATATCTACACGTGTTAGTTCATGCCATATGTTATTTAACATAAATCCAAGAAGTAATTATCTTTGAGATGATAAGAAGTTAATCCTATTGGTCTTAAGTGATATAAGGGCGTACAAGGGTGATTAACAAGTATTAGGAGTTAAACGAATCAAGGATGTTGTAACTCATATTTTCGGGTAAACCTAGAGGTGCTTAATACACTCAAGTGGTCCTTTTAAAGATATTTGAATCATATAATATCCGTATCATAAGTCTTGAAGTCAAACGAGATATGAAACAAAAGTCGACAAAAGTTGTCGCAACTTAGGTTCATAATTTTACTTAAACATTAAGTCAAATGTTTCTAAGCTTTTTTGCCAATTTACGAGGAATTACGGGGTGATCTACCTACCAAATTAAAGATCTATGAGTCTAGTTTCCAACGCATTAAACCGTTTGTCAATACGCTCTCGAAGTATAGAGATAATTGTATTTCGGCAGACCTGCGCAGATTGGTAGGTGACAAGTAGGTGCATCACCTACTTGCCAAAATTAGAGGACAAAATTAAAAAGTCCAAAAGACGGCCAAGAAAGGAATTTTAAGGGATTATTAACTCAGTTATTTCACCCTTATTTCAGACCTTCAAAATCAAATTGAACCCCTGCAACCCCTCCCCAAAAAAATCCCACACAAATCCTAATCGATTTTCCCTCTCTTTCAAGTTCTAATTGGGGGTGAAACCTAGAGTTTGAAGAACCAAAGAAAGGGCTGAGTTATCCAACAAGTAAGGTAAGTTTACTGCTCTCTCTCATACATTTTTTCTCCTGTGAATTCATGGTAATTCGTTCTATACATGTAAGAACTCACGGGACGGTGATCGGAAGCCGTGAGTTCGAGTTATTCACTTGTAGCGGACTATTTTGTGTTGCTGTTGGGCTACATGTTTTACTACTATTTTCTGGAGTTTTGGAGGAAGAAGGGTGTGGAGAAAAATCATGTAGATTTAGAGTTGTGGGCTGATAGTTCTTCGTAACATTTCCGGGTCGTTTGACACGACTAAGGTGGCCATCATATGTATGAAGTGATTAGCTTGTGCGTGGACTATTTTGGGAGGCTCAATAGGATTATTATTGATGTTGTTTGGGCTGTTTGGTGATTGTTTTGAATTGTGTGAAGTCATATATATAGGGGAGGTGTTGTCCGTTTCATCGTAAAATAGGTTGTGGTCGATACATAATAGTTATGACGCTTAAATGATAACGATAGTATCGTTTCTCTTATTGTAGACTAAGGAGTTGTGACAGTTGCATAGCTTGAGATGGGGCAGTATATACAAGGTATGTGAGGCTATCCCTTTCCTTCTTTTGCACGACTCCGATGGTACATGATGTAATGAACGAGCTTCCAAAGAAACTCTACTCTTAGAAGCTAGCAGTACTTACATTGTTTCCCCTCTTATGGAACGATTGACGTTGATGTTGCTTCTCTTGTTCTTATGTTATCAATGTTGTTGGTACTTCCTGATTCATATAAGGTTCATGGTGAAGAGTTAGTCCTAATAACGTGTACAGAGGATACCAACCTAACGTCATTCCAAAAGGCTTAGAACGTATTTTCATGAGTCGAGCATGCATTATATATATGTATTTATTTTAGTCTAGCGAGCCGCGCTATAGTCGGCCGGGTACGGCACCTGTTGTGCAACCACTGATTAGTTGGGTTTTACCGAGCTCCACGTGGCCAGGTACGATTCTACCGAGCCTTATGATGGCCGGGTATGTTTTTACCGAGCCAATTACGGCCGGGTATGATATGATGATGATGATGCCCACAGAGGCGTATGTTTTAAAAGTTTATGTATATATATATATATGTATCATACATTTCATGCCAGTAGCCCTCAGAGGTACCCAGATGTTACAAGTTGTATATTCTTTATCTCTGCTTACATTACTATTCGTACTTATGGTTCCCTGCCTTACATACTCAGTACTTTATTCATACTGACGTCCTTTTATTTGTGGACGCTGCATGTCGTGCTGCAGGTCCTGATAGACAGGCAGGTGCAGCTCCCCCACCACAGTAGGTTGTCCAGTTCAGCGATGATTGACGAGATCCCTTCTCCGGACTTGTTGTGGTCTGAGTATGCATTTTTGTTATAGACATTATGGGTATGTCGGGACCCTGTTCCAGCTATGTTACAGTACTTATATTCCTTTAGAGGCTCATAGACAGGTGTCCACTCATGTATAGTTTGGTATGCCTTGTTGGCTGGTTTTTGTTGTATAGTCTTTCATGGTAGCGTGGTAGCTCGTACTTTGTATATTATTTCTTGATTGTCTGGTCATCCCATGTTATGTATGTTCACGCCATCATATTTTATTGTTGGTTGTCCATGACCCATGTCTACCATTTATATTGATCTCGTCAGCCCTAAAAGATAATAAAGAAGGTTAGATAAAATGTACGTTGGTGCTCGGCAAGTATGGTCGGGTGCTAGTCATGGCCCTCCAGTTTGGGTCGTGACACCTGATGATAAAGAGAGAGTTGCTACAAACAGACTTGTTTCTACCTGGTAGAAGACTAAGTCCTTTTCATTGTAAATATAGAGTAGATTTACTTCATTTTCTTTTAGTATGCCCCTACAGCTTCCTTAGGTAAAGTCATGTAACTTTGGTTTATTTTTTTTAAGCATTATTAGGGGGGATCAAGCATTCAAAACTTTCTAGCAAGCAAACAATTCTCTGTACTGGTGTCTCTCCCCCTCGACACCACGTAGCTTTTCTGTAATAGCTTTCATTTATGCAATCAAGCTTTCTTTCATTCTCAGTTCTTTTTTCTGTTCTCAGTTGCTCACGACATTGGTTTTCCCGTACGGCACTGACAATCTAGTCTAGTGTACGGAGGGGACATCAGTTGGCGGACAGCAATCATACTGACATCGATTTCTTTGCCTTACGTTGCCCTTCCAAAGAACCTCAGGAAGGCACCGCGTAACAATTAGTATCAGAGCCTAGGCTCGACATCGGACGAGGGATAACATTGCAATTACCACCATTTCTGACCATGGTGAATCATGGGGATCGCATCGCGACCCTTGAAGAGACGATTAACGCATTACGGCCTACCATGGAAACAGTGCTTGACCTAAAGACCAGCCTAGTGCAAAGGTTGGATGACCTGGATCGCAGGATGCACCAGGCCGAAGTTGACATAGAAAACATCAGCTGCGAATCTGAAGGAGACCGGCAAACGCCAGCCACAGAGGCAGCCGAATATTTTTGGGAAATTTTAGGGCATCCAGTAGGATCGTGCCGAAGATTTAGTCCACAGGGCACAAGTGGCAGATAGTGTGACTGCCATGCAACAAACTATAGAAAACTTGACAGGCCAGCTCAACGTTATCAATGCTTCTTTACAAGGCCTACTTCGAGGAAGCGAGAACCAAACATGGGGTGCTGTGACCTTCGGCCCCCCGACACAGAAACTGAATATTCCCGAGCCAAAGCCATACAGTGGTGTTCGGAATGCCAAAGAAGTGGAAAACTTCATCTTCGACATCGAACAATACTTCTATGCGTGGGAGGCCTAGAAGAAGCTAAGAAGGTGGCAATTGCTGCCATGTATCTTGAAGGTGATGCTAAACTCTGGTGTGGGTGAAATACGAAGCCATCAGGGTCGGTGAAGATACTCTTGACACATGGGTGGAACTAAAGGCAGCCATATGCCTGCAGTTCTTCCCCAAAAATTTTGAGTACAACGCAAGGAGGAAGCTACGAGAGCTCCGCCAGACCAAATCAGTGTGGGACTACGTGCGAAAATTCTCCGCACTCATGCTGAGCATACGCGACATGGGAGACAAAGACAAACTCTTCACTAGGGTTAATGCCCATCAAGCTGTTGATAATGAGACGGATGACGAATCCGATGATGCGGACCAGACCGAACTGATAGGTGCCTTCAATGCCATTGTTGGTTCTTTTTCTGAAGCCTTAGAGGAAACCAGTGCTGGTATCCGTAAGAAGAAGGACCCTGCCCAATCAACAAGAAAGGGAAAAAGAAGGCGGATGAGAGGACTCCTCCTAAACAAGAGAGGACCTTAATGTTCGTCGAGATGAAGGTAAATGGCAAACCCATTCGGGCGATGATAAACACGGGTGCAACCCACAACTATTTAGCCTCAACTCAGATGGAGCACCTTGGCCTAGTTGTAGGAAAGGGTAGAGGTCGTGTCAAGGATATCAACTCACCCTATCAACTAGTTGGTGGAATAGCCAGAGAAGTACCAGTGAAACTTCGCCCTTATGAAGGAAAATTCAACCTGCGGGTGGTGGTCATAGACGATTTCGAGTTGATAGTGGGGTTGAAATTCCTCAGGCAAACCAACACCATACCCGTGCCGTAATGCAGACATACTACTGATGATGGGAACAAATGGGGCCAAGCCCTGCACCATCCCGCGCATGCCTATGAAGATGGCCGCTGAAAACATCTCGGCCTTGTAGTTGAAGAAGAGGGTCAAAAGACATGAACCTACATTCTTGGCTACCCTCTGCATTGAAGATATAGAACGCTCCTCGGGTCCCCTTCCTGCACCCGTGAAGGAGTTGTTACTGGAATTTGAAGACGTCATGCCAAAAGACATGCCAAAGTGACTCTCGCCTAGGCGCACTGTGGACCATGAGATTGAGTTGGTGTCGGGTGCGAAGTCACCTGCCCGGGCGGCGTACAGAATGTCACAACCCGAACTCACCGAGCTTCGGAGACAGTTGACGGAAATGCTAGACACAGGGATCATCATGCCCTCCAAGTCCCCATACGAGTCCCCTGTGCTATTCCAAAAGAAACACGATGGGAGTTTACGACTCTGTGTCGATTATCGGGCTCTAAAAAAAATCACTGTGAAGAACAAGTATCCTATTCCGCTCATGGAAGACTTGTTCGACAGATTGGGTGGTGCGACGGTGTTCACCAAAATAGACCTGAAGACAGGTTATTGGCAAGTTCGGATCGCAGAGGGCGATGAACACAAGACGACGTGCTTGACAAGATATGGGTCATACGATTTCCTAGTTATGCCATTCGGCTTGACTAATGCACCAGCCACATTTTGCACCCTAATGAACTAAGTCTTCCGGGAATACATTGACGAGTTCGTAGTGGTCTGCTTGGATGACATTGTCGTATATAGCCAAACACTGGAAGAACACCTGGAGCACTTGCGGAAGGTCCTAACACGGTTGCGGGAGCACGAATTATATGCGAAGCTGTCCAAATGCTCCCTTGCTAAAAAAAAATCGACTTCCTCAGGCATGTCATTGAGGAAGGGCGGATCAAGATGAACCAACAGAAGATTCAGGCTATCACAGATTGGCCACTGCCTAAGGATGTCCATGCCTTGAGGGCGTTCCTTGGCCTATGCAACTTCTGTCGCCGTTTTGTGAAGAATTACTCCCTCATCAAAGTACCCCTGACAGAACTTCTCAAGAGGGTCACACCTTGGGATTGGGGACCCGGGCGAGCGGAGGCCTTCAACGCGTTGAAAGCGGCTATGTCTAGTAGCCCCGTCTTGGACCTCCCTGAATTGGCCAAGCCATTCGAGGTACAAACGGATGCTTCCGACTATGCACCTGGTGGAGTCTTGCTACAAGAAGGGCATCATGTAGCATACGAGAGCCGGAAGCTGAAGGAGGTAGAGCGGTGCTATGCCGCCCACGAGAAGGAATTATTGGTTGTCACCCATTGCCTACGCCTTTGGAGGCATTATCTGCTGGGAACCCTATTCGTGGTCAAGACAGACAACACAGCTGTTAGCCATTTCATGACTCAACCGAAGCTGAATGGTCGACAGACCAAGTGGCAGGAACTCCTAGCGGAATTTCACTTCAACCTGGAGTATCGCAGTGGTAAGACTAATCATATTGTTGATGCACTCAGTCGGAGAGCGGATCTAGCATCAGTGTGCATACTCGCCACCCTAAGGGGGAGCGAAGTAGCCAACACCATAAAAGACCAGATACAGGGTCTACTCATCAAGGATCCTGCTACACAGTATTTGGTTAATTTGGTAGAACAAGGCAAGACTCGCCAGTTCTACACAGAAGATGATTTCCTGAAAGTGAAAGGAAACCGACTTTATGTTCCCAAAGGAGGAGATCTGCGAAGGACCCTTCTGGCAGAATGCCACGACACTTTGTGGGCCGGTCATCCTAGTGAAGAACACACCATGGCGTTACTTCGGCGTGCATATTATTGGCCGATGATGTGGCTCAGTATGTGAAGACTTTTCTAGTATGCCAGAAGGACAAGTCGGACCGTCTGACACAAGCAGGACTCTTAGAACCACTGGCTGTCCCAAAGAGACCTTGGGAAAGCGTTTCCCTAGATTTCATCACCGGATTTCCCAAGGTCGGGGATCTCACAACTATCTTGATTGTGGTGGATCGATTTTCCATGTATTCTACCTTTATAGCAGCCCCACAGTATATATCAGCAGAAGATACAGCTCGACTCTTCTTCTCTCATGTCGTCAAATATTGGGGCCTGCCCAAAGACATCGTTAGTGATCGCGACTCGCGCTTCACTAGCAACTTTTGGACTCAACTCTTTAAGTGCTTTGGGTCAAAATTAAGCCATAGTTCAAGTTTTCATCGCAATCTGATGGTCAGATGAAGCGGTTCAATGGCATGCTTGAGGAATATCTCCGCCACTTTGTAACCGGATCGCAGACGAACTGGGTGAAGCTTTTGGATGCTGCTCAACTGTGTTTCAATTCACAAAAGAGCTCTAGTACAAACAAGAGCGCTTTTGAAATTGTTATCGGACAACAACCGCTACTCCCACACACTGTGAATGCACCAAACATGTCAAAATCTCCTCAAGCTGCTAGCTTCTCAAGAGAATGGAAGCGAAATTTGGAGATCATACGGAGCTATCTTGTCAAAGCCCAAAAGCGGATGAAGAGGCATGCTGATCAAATCGTCGCTTTGTTGAGTATCAGGTAGGAGACAAAGTGATGGTCAAAATCCCAAAGCGATACTTGTTTGCGGGAGTCCATGACCCTCGCCTATTGCAAAAATATATTGGACCCTTGTCCATTGAAAGGCGCATTGGGAAAGTTGCATACCGGGTGGATACAGCTTGGTGGAAAATTCATCCCGTCTTCCATGTCAATCTCCTAAAACCTTCTTGGGAAGATACGGAGGATCCCTCACGGGGCCAACTTACAATACTCAGTATTCGAGGCCCCAATTCAACAGGGAAAAAGTGTGCTGAAGCTATTCTTAATGATAGAGTGATTCATGCCTCAAGGAAAGATCACCAAGAGTTCTTGGTGAAATGGCAGGGACGTGATGCAGAGGAGAATACTTGGGAGAGGGGGACAAACCTCAAATTCTACAAGAGCCTAATTGATGACTACCTTACAAGTAAGGCGCCGGGGACGTCGCCAACTCAGGTGGGGGAGAATGTCATAGGCGGCTTTCCAGCCATGCCCCATGACCCATTGGACGCGCCCCTTAGCATCCTGGCAAGCCTCCCAACGTCCAGCGCCACGGTCGGCCCCGTGGTCTCGGCAGCTCCAAGTGACAAGCGCGCAGGCGCCTCTGTCGCCCCACTGATAATCAGCGCCAGCACCCAGCCACAGGCAGATGACCATAGTGCCGCGCGTGCAGACAATGCCCCGCGCGGACCCTGATGCTAATGACAAATTTGCTGCCAACGGACTTGTTTCTACCTTGTAGAAGACTAAGTCCTTTTCATTGTAAATATAGAGTAGATTTACTTTATTTTCTTTTAGTATGCATCTACAGCTTTCATAGGTCAACTCATGTAATTTTGGTTTATTTTTTTTAAGCATTATTATGGGGGATCAAGCATTCAAAACTTTCTAGCAAGCAAACAATTCTCTGTACTGGTGTCTCTCCCCCTCAACACCGCGTAGCTTTTCTGTAATAGCTTTCATTTATACAATCAAACATTCTTTTCAATTGTCTCTTCTGTTCTCAGCTGCTCGCGATATTGGTTTTCCCGTACGGCACTGACAATCTAGTCTAGCGTACGGAGGGGACCTCAGTTGGCGGACAACAATTGTATTGACATCGATTGCTTAGCCTTACGTTACCCTTCCAAAGAATCTCAGGAAGGTGCCGCGTAATAGTTATCATGTCATAAGTTAGTGTTTATGATGTTTGGTTTTCCTTCTCTTACTTTAATAATGATTCTCTATAATATGTCCAATACTTTAATTATACATATGCAAATCTTTGTTAAGACCCACACTCGAGGTTGAGAGCTCTGACACCATTGACAATGTTAAAACAAAGATTCAAGACAAGGAAGGAATTCCTCCGGATCAACAAAGGTTGATTTTTGCTGGAAAACAACTCGAGGATGGGCGAACACTTGCTGATTATAACATTCAGAAGGAATCCACTCTCCATCTTGTGTTGCGTCTTCGCGGAGGTTATAGAGAAGATGAAGTTTATCCTATCATTATTAGAACATGTAAGGGAGAAAAAATAACCTTACAAGTCAGAACTTCCTTTGAAATTGGAAATATTATAAAAATGGTCCAAGAAAAAGGAGATTATCGGGACAGGCTACATATGTTGTTAGATGGTCGCCATCTTGATAATGATAAGCTTCTTTCTGATTACAACATTCGAAAGAATTAGCTTTCATCTTATACGACGATAGAAAGATGAACTACTGATTGATCCTTGTCAAGAATATATCTGACTGATCATAAGAGTACTACTTTTTTGGAGGTAGAGAATTCTCAGAATATTGATGATGTATAAAGCAACGATTGAGAATATAGTGTACGCTCTTTATCATTTGACTCTAATCATAAAGCAAACATTGAGAATTCTCAGAATATTATTGATGATGTATTAATGCAGTTTAAACGATTCTGTTGATATTAATGTCTTTGATGATGTTGCATCATTGAAAGAATAATTGATGGAAAAATAAATTTTGTAAGTTTGGGGTTGTAAAGCAATAGTAAAAGTTCTTGAATCAAAAAGGCCAAAAGGGAAAAAATTGGGGCAAAGGATGTATCCTTAATTATTTGATACGCATATTAGATGACATTGAACGTAGAGAAGTAAAGCAAGTAAAGGAAGATAAATCAGAATGCACACGAGAGTGTGACCTAGTGGTTAATAATATATGAGATTTTGGGTTTAAATTCCTCTTATACTTTGGCGAGTAGAGATATAAAAGTACCCGATATCTATGCTGGTGAAAGGTAGCAGATCTATTGTCAGTAAAAAGAAACATAGTACCAAATTTCAGTCATGTTCCTAGTTGAAGAGACAAGACTCAAGATCTATAGAATGTCATATACCACTAATTATAGTGCATTAATAGGTCAGGAAACATTTTAAGATGTAATGAAATCTCAACATGTTGCTCTCGCGAAGGCAATGTTGTCTAACATTGGTACTACGGAACATGGAAACCTTGCTTTACTTAGTAAAGCTTCAAAGTACTATGCGCTTCCTTTACCAAAAGCATGAGATTTTTCAGGATGATAACGACTTGTTTGTTTTCGGAAAATGGGGAATTATGAGAGAATATATATATATATATATATATATATATATATCAAAAATGAAAAGCATAACTAGAGAATGTGCATTCTGTACTTGTTCAAATGAAACATTAGCATTTGAAATGATACGATTTATTCTTGAAAATGCATGATGGTACGTTATCATTTGTAATGGAATATCTTTGATGATTAATTAGTTATGCATGCAATATTGTAATTTTTGTGAAGATGTCTCGCGCGAATATTGTAACTCCTACAAAATGAAAAAGGATAGCTCGATGTATAAAGCATCTCTATTTACACACGATTGCAACTCTTACAAAGAGGTCTTTTAATAAAATATAAATCTGTGATTCATTGATAAATCAATCTACACATTCAAGTCCATCTCAGATTTTTTTTTTCTTTGACATATACGTTTATTTGATAATTGTCATCTTGTAATTAAAACACCATTATTCATTGGCTTGGCTGTGTGAGTGCAAAGCAAAACCAAGTGGTCTTCATTGTATTTAAGGGAATTTGCTATTAAAAAATATTTTTGAGGAAATTATTTTTGGTTACCTTCAAAGATTGAACTTTATTTAGATGAAAACTAAAACTTTGACTTCCTAACATATGAACGAAAATCATTTTTTTAATAAATATTTCTAAATTTTCTGATTTACACTTGTTATTGTTGTCACTAAGCTCATACCTTATTCCACATGTTAACTACCATTATATTATTATATGTCACCAACTTTTGTATCTAACCAAACAAAAATGATTGGGAACATAAATAATACTTCCTCCGGTCCACTTTAAGTGATTTTTTAGCTCTTTTCACACATATTAAGAATTCATATTTTAGTATTAATTAACAATAAAATTGACCATATTAACCTTAATTTGCTCATTGAAAATATAACAAACTACTCCTAGGCTATTTACTTCAAGGGCAACTTTGAAAAAAAGAATTTAATTCCTTGTTGATATTTAAAAAAAATTAAATATTATGAATCACAAAAAAAATCAAAAAATCACTTAAAATAAATCGGAAGGAATATTAATTGAAAAAAAAAGCATTTTCCTTCTACTAATTGCACTTCTTCTCATTTTCTCTTTTTTAGTTCTTGTCCCAAAGCAAGGTGGGCATATGTCCTTTTTTGGTTACTGTTCCAACTCTCTTTCTTTCACTAACAAAAAACAAATTCTCCGCTTCACTCTCTCTTCCTTTTTCCTTCACCTTTACCAATTCTATTTAGGGTTCTTCTTCTACTTCTCTGTACGCGTATTCCTCGGCAATGGCGTAACTATAATTCCAAGTTAAAAATGATGAGTCGGCCGGCGGTGCATCCGGTGGAGGCTCCGCCGATGACCATCGCGGCGGCGCCGAGGGTGAGGATGAAGGATATTCAAGGCATGCCGGGTACTCTTGGAAGCCTATTGCTACGGCTGTGTCAGCTGGTGTTTGCAGTTATCTCTATCGTTGTCATGCTCACCACCTCTGATTTCCCCTCCGTCACTGCCTTCTGGTATCCCTCTACACTTATAGAGCTCTATGTTTCTAGTTCCTAATTTCTATTCATGAAAAAATCGAAGAATGGAAGTCGTAATTGAGATTGATAATTAGGTTGTTTGATCTCCGATATTCTTTTTGAAATGGAGCTAGTATAATATTTTTGTGGATGAAGTGAAGAAATATGGATGAAGAATAAACAAAAAAGAAAAAAAAGGCTAATTTGAGATTACAAAATGCTATCAGGTGTGTGTTAGGAAGTCTTTAAGCATCCATTGCAAAATGCAGAGTAGTTCTATTTATCACTCCATATGTTCCAATTTGTTTGTTATAGTTTAGCTGACATGAAGTTTAAGAAGGTAAAAAAAAGATTTTTTGGCTCTTAGGTACGGTAAAATTCCAAAAGTTTCCTTGCACAACAATTGGTGCTTACAATTAAGTCATGTCAATGGAAAAATGAGAATGTAAAAAGTTAACTTGATTCTAAATATATAAGGTGCTAATTTTGTTGGGATTGTCAAAAAAGGAACTGGTGCCAATGCTAAACAAATTAGAATAGAGGGAGTATTTTAAAGGTGGTAAGATGAAAGGCATCAACTTTCAGAAATTAAACATGACGAGTCGATGACTATTGCCTCCGAGCTGCCTCCAATTTTTTTTTAATATTCAATTGTTTTTCATTTAAAGGAATACCTCCCTAGATGCTAATGAATTGGGTGTATGCCTCTCTTTGACTTGTGTGCTTATTTGCCTTTCTGGTGAATCTTAATAGTTGCTGAAAGAAATTGAGCAAGTAGCCCTATTTGGATTTGGTTGAGGGTTTGATGGTTTCCTTCCATGGTTCATAATCTTTCATTAGCAGATGGTACTAAAAGATACTGCAGGTTTCTGCACATAATTGCTCTCCTACATATCAATGTGTTGGAAGGACAAGATTTTTTGTGACAACTTTTACCTCTTTGAGTTGCAGGAGCTTACTGCCTTTCTTTAAATAGTTCATGCAAATGTATCAACTCAAAGAAAGCTGTTCCCGGGTTTTCTCTTCTCATGCCAGAGAGTAGTTAGTGTTATTCTAATTTGGATACATTCTTCTTCGTCCGGCTGTATTTTAATTCATCCAAAGATGTTAATCTAGGAAAGCTTTAAAAAAGAAAAAAAGGACATATATCGTGCTTCACAGCTCAGATTCCTACTTAAAATAGTGTATGCAGGAGCAAGCTGAATGGTTTGTGTTGTATTCTTATTATGACATGGACGGTGTAAATATTCAACGGATTAAGTCAGAGATAGTATTTTTAGTCCGTCTTACTTCTAGCACACTTTAATGTTTGCTTAATCAATAAATTCACCTGACGCATATTCTTCAGAAAAGAGCTGGGATTATGATTTAGTTGCGCCTTCTTCTTCTTTGTGATTTTGCTTATGTCCCATGTTGTGTTCATGTGCCTGTAATACAGTTGCATTAGTTTGGAGAAGGGATTATGACAAGGAATTAAAGGTGCTTTTATGGAAGGGAGGAACATATTTCGTTTGTGAAAAATTGATGTATTCAGATATGGTGTTGCTTCTTTTTATTATGACATTGATGGAATGCTGGAATTCTCTGATTCCCTTCAGATTTGAGGGATCTCTATCCTTTTGACGTTTTAATAAAATTATCTTTTACTGATCAAAATTAGTTAGGAGAAGGCTTTCTAACCAGGATTACGGCCCCTTGTTTTTTTTCAGCTACCTTGTAGCTGCTGTTGGATTACAGATCATATGGAGCTTCATTCTTGCTATTGCTGATGTATATGCAATTTTGGTGAAAAGAAGTTTTAGAAATGCAGCAGTTGTCAGTTTATTTGCCATTGGCGATGGGGTAAGAAACATCATTTTGCAAATATATCCACCATCCATTCTTTTGAGGTTGCTTTCTATGTGCTCAGTAATCGACTTATCTTCTCTACCAAAAAGGTCTTTTGGTAGGTGACTTTAGGTTTTCAAATTGCTTGATGACGTCAAACTAGAGGCAGTTTATGTTTGCACAACTGTGCAGCCTTCCTAGTGGGACTTGGTTGGCGGCTACATTGACCCTAAACAAACTTCTCTTATATAAGGACTGATGTAGCACTCTGAAATCTTTAGTTTATTGGCTGATGGTTGGCCTTTTTTGAAACTTCAAATACATTTTGCGTTTAATGACTCCTTTTAAAGTCTCTTTCTTTCCCCCGATAAAGCCTTGTAAAGTGATTGACAATGTAATTTTCACTTGCCATTGTTTTCACCAGTGATCTGTCTTGAACCTCTGCTTGTCATCTCTAGTTATCAATAAGCTAACCAATAATGTACAAGATCAGGTTATTTATCAAAAGAAAAAAAAAAGTACAAGACGAGGTTCGATTATGCATTCTGTGTTAATTAATGAAACTAGGTTACAGTTAACCGGAAGCTGTAACTTTGGGAAAAACGCTTTGGAAATTAGAATAACATGGTTAAAATGGAGTCATGTCATGTGATATAATGAATATACCAATATAAGTGAAAGATGAGTTCTGTAGAACAATTGTCATAGCACCAATGATATATCTACAAGATGAATGTCATCAAAATGAGGATGTTAGCATGCGTATGTAGTTGGACAAGTGACAAAGTGCTAAGTAACTGTGTATAATTATCCTCTGTTCAAGTCAAATTATTGTATAGAAAAAGTTATCGTCCTCAGAGATTAGTTTCTTCGATATACAAATTAATTGCTTGATTACTATTTGAAAAATCGTAATAGATTTGGAATTGGTTTAACTAAAACACTTAAATTAAACCAAACTTAATAAAAAAGAAGCTAAGTTGGATTGATTTAATTATAACAAGGTTGGGAATTTTGGCTTCACTTGATGATTAAGTTAAGATAATCAATTAATTCTTTCCCTACTCAATTCCTCTTACAAATTAGAATGCTTCTCAAGAATACAGTCATCTAGCGTAGAAAGTCTAATTAGAATAACCTCTTTTGGTTATGAGACTAGTTTATAACTTTATGATGCATTAAGTATGATTTCAATATATGATTCCTTCCACAGAAGTGCAAGACCTCTCTCGATTATCCTGGCTACCACAATTAATAAAGTACCAAAACTTCTCCCTTGATTCAAACTAAGACTTGTACTTTGAGAAAGAGATTAAGACTTGTATTAAAAATGCTATGAAGCTAAGTGGAATTCTAGAAACTAAATCTATTCTTACGATTAAGATTTAGTACAAAGCATCAATAATAACCCATTTATGCAACACTCGTTAAAGAAGGCTAAAGGGCCCTTCACTTATCCCATATATGCTTTGACCAATACATAAGGTATTAGTAGGGAAATCACACATAGGGTAGAATAAGAAGGTTAGTCGCAAATTAGTACTTTAAGATTCATTAATATCCCAACAAATATCTACTCTATCATGGAAGCTTCGTACAAATTCTGACCATAACAAAGAGAGAAAAGTTAAGGGGAGGTTTCACAAATTTTGGTCACTACTCCTTGAAATAGCTTAAACTAGGATTGAAACTTCGTGAAAATCTCTTCCTTAGCTTGAGCCTCGTTCTCTTGGGCAAAAGTCTCTACCAAAAAGTGAAAGTTTTCTATTTATACTACTTGAATTTTCCCTGGAAATGAAATGTGCAGCTGGAAAATCTCCTTTAGAGGCGCTGCAGCTACAAGAATTCCTTGTTGCAAAAATTACAAATATTAATTTATTCATTTGAGAGCCAAAGAATAAAACTTGGAAGGAACTGGAGAAAGAAGATGAAGATTTTAGGCTCAGCACACACTTCTCCACGACTGTAATTAGAGAACTTTGTGAAGAATATGGGAACTTTTACGCAGAATGCAAAGGCATCGCTAGGCGCTGTCGTGACTAGGATCTGGCACTGCAACTAGGAGCCGAATTTCTTAAGCTTTCAGTCTTAGACTTAGCGGCAGCGCCTTGTGAAGGAGATTTTTCAGCTGTACATATCATTTCTAGTGCAATTTCCGAGGGGTAAAGATTGAAAAGTTTCACCTTTTGGTAGGGGCTTTTGCCCTAGAGGATTAGGCTCAAGCTTAGGAGACTTTCATCAAGTTTTATCCCAAGTTCAAGCTATTTCAAGGAGTAGAGACAAAATTGTGAAACTCCTTCTACCTTTCAGTCTTTGTTTCAGTTATGATTTGTTTTAAGCTTGTTTGTATCTTTGGGAATTTGAAATCCATGATGGAGTAGACTTTGTTGATGGATTGTGATTTATTAATTTAAGTGTAATCTTTCCTATTCTAAGCCTGAAGCTCGCTTAAAGCACACTTAAGCCCTGAAGCCCAAGTGGACGCTTCGCCTCGCTTAGTTAGTGCTTTAGTGTAGCCATCACGGTGCTAAGCTGTGCAGATTTTACTGATGGACTCAATCATTAAGAGCACAATGCGAGACATCGTATATAGTTCACAAAGTGATACATTGGTTGTTAAGAAAATTCATACTGAATTATTAGTGATTACAACAACAAACCCAGTGGAGTCCCACATGTGGGGTCTGGGGAGGGTAGTGTGTACACAGACCTTATCCCTATCTTGGGGACAGAGAGACTGCTTTTAATAAACCCTCGGCTTAAGAAAGATGAATTATTAGTGATTAAGATAAAGAAAATTTGAATTTAAGTATAAGCTAGCTAGCACTATAAACCTAAAACTACATTTTTTTCATCTAAATTAGAACTTTAAGATGGTCTTTGAACTTGGTTGACATGATTTTAACTGCATGTATATAGCTATAACTCTTCCATCCTTTTGATTGTTTGTGTATATAGTTACATTTTCTTGGATTATATTTCTGGTTTTTGCTTTTTATTCATTGACGCTTTTTTTCGCTAAAGCTCACGCTTTAATTGCGCTTAAATCCCCAACATAGGCACTTTTTTGCAATTTTCGCCTTTTGACCTTTTGGCTACTCTGTTCTAACCTATCTGTGATTCCCGCATTAATGCCATGTTTATCATTCAAAGCATTTATTGAGGTCGGTGAAGTGCCCTTGGCCTTCTTTTGATGTTGCATTAAAAGGTTCTTGTTGATGGGTTTGTACTAAATCTTAATTGAAAGAGGAGATTTAGTTTCTAAATTTTATTTTTCTCTTCATAGTTGTTTTAATGCAAGTCCTAATCTCAACTGATAGAAGAGGTTTTGGTACTGTATGTGTTGGCTAAGATAATCGAGTGAGGTTGCAGTTTTATTGAATGATTCACATGCTCAAGTTATACTTAATGAATCAGAATTATAATTAATTGCACAACCGAAAAGGGTTATTCTAATTAGACGTTCTATGGTAGAAGTGTGTATTCACGAGAAACATGCTAACTTGTAAACAGAATTGCTTAGAGGTAAAATTTATTGATTATCTTAAGTTAATCATCAAGTCAAGTCAAGATTTCTGACCTTTATACAACTGAACCAATCTTAACTTAGTATACCTTCCTTTCTTTGATTTTAATAAGTTTAATTGTTAAAACCAATTCTCACACCTATTACAAATTCTCAAATAGTAATCAAGCAATATTAATTTGTTAATTGGAGAAACCAATCCCTAAGGACGACCTAGTACAATTTTTCAAATAGTAATCAAGCAAAATTAATTTGTTTATTGGCGAAACCAATCCCGAGGACGGTAATTTTTTCTATGCTATAATTTGACTTGTATGAGGATAATTTTACGCAGCTCCTTAGCATGCGCCAACAAGATTAGAAATGATCGTGTCTGAGGATTGAAGTAGCATACATAGGATAAAAATTGAAAGATTTAAAAAAAAAAAATCATTTTCCACATAGACCACCATATTTACTCTTTCAGCATGGTGATTAAAGATGGTAGAAAGGAATGACTAATGAGGTAGATCTGAAATCTCATACATGGAAATTATCCTGAAAGACTTTCCTTCTTTAGGAGTCATTGTGGAATTGATGCAAAAAATTCATATAGTTAATCCAACTAGTTGGCACTTAGGTATAGTGGTTACACTTGTATTAGGTTTGGGTAGGGATAAGTATGAGATTTTGAGAAAATCTAGTTGTGGAAAAACCTCAATGTGCTTTATAAGATGAAGTACTTACCAGCACTGGAATGAATGGATCTGAATTTAGAGTGGAATCTATGGAGTACAATTTTTACAACTACTTTGGGCTTGAGGTGTAGTAGTTATTTGGTTGGGAGAAGTACGTAGATCATCTTTTCTGTGGTCTGTTTTTGGATACATCATAACTGCTAACATATTGTATAGTTCACAAGATTGAATAGCCAGTTCTCCTCCAAACCCTTGATTATGTTTTTTTCGGAGATCTTTGAGCTGGGTATATAAGCCAATAAGCATATTTTTAAAAGGATTGTTTTAACTAATTATTTGCATTCTATTGAGTTCTAGTGGGGCACATGTGGAATGATCTTATGTGATCATCACTTCTACTCTTCATCCAACTGTAAGCATAATGTTTGTATACATTTATTATAAGGAATGTTGATCACACTGTTCACGATCTACTGAATTTTGATCGGCGGCCACTTTTAGAATTATTCTTTTAATATGTGATCATCACTATGGTTCATGATTCCACTGTCATGCAGATCACTTCAACTCTTACATTTGCTGCTGCCTGTGCATCGGCTGGAATCACAGTCCTTATTAGCAATGATCTTGACAAATGCAAAGTGAACCACTGCACAAGATTTATGTCAGCTACAGCAATGGCATTTTTAAGCTGGTTTGCTGCATCACCATCCTTTTTCATGAATTTTTGGTCTCTAGCTTCTCAATAGTTGGCTGCAGTGCTCTCCTTTTGCAGTCAGGCCACCTCAACTCTTCTTATTTGTAAATCAGTGCATGTCAATTTGACATTTTCGTGAGGAATAACCTCTTTGTTGACAAAGTTAATGTAGAAGTACTATTTCAAGATTTAGGCCCGATATCGTTTTTCAAGGGTTTAATAGATCTTCAAGCTTGGGTGACTATTTCTAGAAGTTGTGTTGAGTTATGTGTCAAGACTGCTGGTAAAGCCTCTAGCTGATTAATCTATCATCTTAGCGTCAGTTTTTTTAACAAACTTAGTGTTTTATATGTAGCCATAACTGCTCATTGAAAAAATTGGAGACAATTTTCGATACTGGAGAGTGTAGGGGTCCGAAGTTATTTATTTTTTGTTTTACTGGAGCTGTAGAGAATTAACATTATATATGGGTCAAAATCAAGATGAGGGATATGAAAAGAACAGATGGATGTTCCTCTTAATCGTTTCGAATATGACTTGGTCCTGTTGAAATCAGACTACAAGACAAAAAAGTTGGATTTTTTGGTATACATTACTTTATTTGCTATGCAAATACAAAATCCTAGCGAAGAAAATATCCTATACCGCAATAAACAAGAGTAGTTTTTTTTTGTCTTTTACTAAGAGGATAAGTAAGTTCAAGGAGTGAAAGAGGGAGAGATTTGTTTGTTAGCGTGTGTTTTAGCTTCGAAGTATTGTCTAAGCTAATCTGTTGCTTTCTTACCTACACCATTAGATACTACCCAAAAGTCTACGCGTCCTCATCTCTCTCTCTCTCTCTCTCTCTCTCTCTCTCTCTCTCTTCGTTTGTACTTAATTAACTAATTTCTTCATTTCCTCTCTCCTCTTGACTTCTTTGTTCTTTTTGAGCATAACTGCAAAAACAAGAAACAACAATCCACATGTTAACCTCTTTTTTGGAATTTCCCATTTCGTTTTCTCTAATACTTACTAAAGAGAAGTATAACCTTTATATTCTAAACAAGAAAAGTAAGAATTAGCATATTAGGAGTAATAATTAAAAGAAGATCTTGCTGCATGCATTCTTTAATTAGAAATATCAAATTTCCAATTCCATTTCAGTTAGTTGTTCGCTCTTCTTCTCATGAGGTCCCGGAGGGGGGATGAACAGGATCGTGATCATCAGCTAATTAACAAAAAGAAGAGAATGAGAGATGGTAACAATAATATTTACTCTCATTTTATGTAACGGCCAGGTTTGGAGTAAGGTCGGATCAACAAGACAACTCAATTATAAATATAATTCTAACATAAAATCTAAAATAAAATTTACATATTTACAAATTACATAAAAGTGAAACACAAGGAGTACTTATCAAGAAAACGCAAAATCATTTGGTGACAATTTTACATTCCGAAACTATATTAAAAAGTTTGAAACTATAAACTGATGCTCTTGATTGAAGTTTCAACAACAAATATCCGATAAAAATTCTACATAATTTAAGGAAAGAGGATATCAACAAAATGGGGATTTGAGAATAACACGAAATTATTGTAAGTCATGATCCTCTGATTGAAGTCATTCTACCTGAGCCTGTCTGATCCGATCACATACTTTTTCGTTTGTTTGGGCTAGGCGTACTAAACCCACTACATCCTACGAAATACCTATGGGTGATGAACCCACAAAAACCAGAGGATTAATCTTACCCCCCAAAAAAAAACTTACAAAACGTAACAAATTAGTCCACCGGAAAAAAAAGAGCTAAGTAGTTCATTAATCTTCAAAACCAGTTTGCTTCCAAATAGCATTCCTCACCCTACTCAAGTCTCTTCCTTTAAGAGTCCTCCCCATACCTTCTTGTACTGAAAATGAAGCCACTCTTGTCCTTGCCAATAATTCATGAGGTGGAATTCTACTATTCACGTCGTTGTTGTCATCGTCGTCGTTTCTCTCTCTTAGACAACTGTTCTTGTAATCATTACCTAGGATTTTCGACCAATCCGGTATGTTCACTGGCAATGATGTTGCTGCTGCAGATATTGCCCTCCCTCCACTTTTCTTTGCTGGTTTTTTCAAGAAATGGGAATTAGGTATTGATTTTTGAGGAACAATATCGTCTGGACTATTAGTATTACACCATATATCAGCTTCATCAAACTCGAATTGTAAAGCACTGGCGCTCGCAGGCATAGGACCAATCCTTTCTTTTCCTCCTAGAAAAAGGTAGCTCTTTCTCATTGCCATTAATTGGAAATGATTAATGACCAAAGATAAGAAGATATGGTATTATTGTTAATTTTTTTTAGGTTTGTATAGTTTATCGGTTTGTTTGATCAAAGAAGGGACTTGATATAAGACTTATAACTTCTTTATATAGTGGTGGTTTCGACCTTTGCTTTCGTTAAAAAAATTTATATACAGCTCTCTTCGTTCGATACAATACTCTCTTTTTTTGTTTAACCACGAAGTTTAAATATTAAAGAAGACTTGTGATATGCATTATATGCAAAGTACCAAAAGGTATCCTTTTAAATAAGTACTATGTTGCGATAGTTTCATATGCCTTTTTATTTTAAATGAGCAGGTGGAGCGGATGTTGTCTATCAGCTACGGATAACTTTCAACATGGAATATATATATATTAAATTTGAACTCATAATTTTAATAATACAATTTAATGGTTAAAATTTTAAAAGTTAAACCCATTATATTAAAGTCTTGAATCTGTTTCTGGTGGCTGTCCCAACAAGTCTTGAGTAATTTTTTTTTTTTATTTTACCCTTAACGACCTGGTCTTATAACAATAAAAATATCATGAAATGTTTAAAATCATATTTCCTAATGATACTTTTGGTATGTACCAAAAATCAGTTCTTTATTTCTTAAATTCATGTCTAACCATACATTGCCATATAAATAAAATGCTATAGAGAGAGTACATTGGATAAAAGAATTCTAAATGGCAATCAACTTTACCTAATCTCGAGTCTTATCCATTGTGTTTTTCCCTTTAATAGTTGATTGATAATCATGGAGCTAACAAATTGGATTCGGATGACTCTCATACATCGCTACCAAACTTAATAGAAGCTACCTATAATATTAATTTTCTTTCTTTTTATTTTTTCTTTCTGCTTGATTAGATAAGAATATGATTTCAAATTAAAAGAAAATTAAGAAGAGATGAGTCTAGGAAGACTAATGATGACTCGTTAATTAAGTACTCTAATGAAGAAATATAAATAGTCGTTCATTCAGTCGATTAAAGAAAAAATAATATGTGTATGACCATTTATAATCAATATATAATTTACATTATACTGACTAAAATAAATAAATAATGAGTCCGTACTGCTAATTATGTAAAGATCCGTAGTTTACTCTTGAGATAGATATGCTCGCATGGCAATCATTCTGGCCCATTACATGGAATGGATTGATGTGAAATGATTGATGAAAGGATTAGGATTTAGGCCTACCTTGTCTTAAATTGTCCCCTAAAGAGAATAAGCGAGAATAAAGCAATTGTTGAGAAAATTATAACTTGACAAGCCCTACCATTAATTTATGAAAGGCTTTTTTCGTTGATTTCCGTTATATAAAATTTGATTAAAGGAAAAAACTTTCGGACCCATCTATTGCCCGTCGTAGAGTTGTAACAGGATAATTTGAAAGAATACTTTGATAAATAATATTTGAGTCGAATAAAAATGATTATTAATAGCAATAATTTGGCTTAGTCAATATTGAAATTTGTAAGGGGAAAAAAGTTACGAAATCTTTACTAAAAAAAGGTAGAAAGCCTCTGTATATATTTTATAGTAAAAATATTTTAGAGCTTTGAATTAAATTACTCAAATTTTATATTAGTAAATAATATATTTTTACGATAAGATCCAAGGTAACGTACTATAAACACATGAATAACATCTTATTAACTTGAATTAATCCTTCCCAATACAAATTTAAACTATCAGATATTTATTGTGAACTTAAAAGCTTTTTTGAGAAAAATACTACGCTATAGACAAAAACACAATATAGAATAATAAGTCTTCAAATTTTAATTTAGTTTTAGGCTGCTAATTTTATTAAGTCGTCATTAATCTTGAGAATGAAGAAACCCTAAAAATTATGGTCTCCTCAATGTTGCATGAGATAGGAAAATTAGAGAGCAAAGAAAGAAATTTGCAGGTTGTACTACAAATCTTGTCGTCACCAAAAAAATCTTCAGAAAACCCCACAACTTCTTTAGATAAAAATTTTATGGTTGAATAAGAAGTTGTTGTGTCTATTAAACTCTCCATTTGGCCAATTGCATCTGATGTTTGTCTTCCCGCAAACAGTATAGTTTTGTAAGACTTGGAAATGCAATTATACACGACACGTGCCCAAAGTTTTCCAAATAGTATTTTGTCTCTTTGTCCTAACTTCCCAAACTAACAAGTATAATAATAATAATAATAATAATAATAAGATCCTAATTCCTCAATTACTAAATCATAGATATTTCCAACCTTAATTAATAGTAAACAAAAGTAACAGTAATAATTCTACGAAAACTTAAAATTATTATTCTTTCTATGAGGTTTAATTCCAACTCTCAACCTTGATAAAGTTGCACTATTAAAAAACGATTTTCAACAAATTAAATTCGTTGGAAAAAGAAAAACTCTGACTAACATTTCCAACGGATTCGATTAGAAAGTTATGGAAGGAAATTTGCGTCTTTAGGCAGTATGTTGCAGCCAAGAGTTGAATCATTTTCTCCCAATATTAAGGATTTTCAAATTGTGCACTCTAATCAATTAATCAACTAATTAAGTACTTTCTAGGAATCTGATATATATCCCCTCCACCAAAATACCTTTTTAAAAGAGGAACCACAAGTGAAGAATTTTTTTTAAGTAAAAGACAACTACTTTAAATCTTTCAATATCAATCACGTCTTCATGTTGCATAATGTACTTGTATATATTGTTATCCCATTTCTCATGACAACTGAAGTTATCTAGTTGTTTCATAAGTCATTATTTGGATATTAGTGGATTTTAATACATTATAACTATTCTGATTTCGTGCTCATTCATTTCGGAAGACACGTCTACAATCTGCCAGCGAGTTATAATTTATTAGTCACAGTAACATATAAAGTTTTTCTGCAAATATTTTAATTATTAACTACTGTAACTTAAAAAAAGTTATATAATTTTTAAATATATAAATTTTATTTTATAAATCTTAAAAATAATTCATATTGAATTAATAATTTGGCGTTCTTACTCTAAATTGTGTCGCAAAAAGTGAAACAGATAAAATATTACATACCTTATCGGCTCTAAAAAGAAGAAACAAGAGAAAACCTAATAGACATGTTCAAGCCTTAGGTATTTAGTTAGGAGAAATCAATAAAATGACGGAGACATAGAAAAGATTTCATTTATCCCATCTATTTCTGGCACACAAGTCATATCGAAACCGCAAGCTTCTTTCACTATACAAAGTACTTAAAAAAAGAGAGCAGTTCGGTGTATTAATCGGTCTGCCCTTATGTACGGGATGTGTGCAAGGACCGAACGACAAGGGCCTATTGTACATAATTTTATCTTGTATTACTCTCGTTCACTATACAAAGTATACACAAGTATAAATATGATATACACAATCCAATTGTTAAATAATAACATTGAAAGACTTCGAAATGGAGAAGTCAATTGAGGGTATGATAAGCTGAGCTAAAATGAAGAAACGGGAATTCATATAGTCGATCTCAACTTGTTAAGAATTGATGCACAATTATTGTTTTGTTTTGTTTGACTTCGAAAGTACTTCATTTCAACAATTAGGAGTTCCACATATATACATATTGATGAAGGAAACTAAAATAATGGGTATTACATATGCTCCGTTTGAGCTAGTATACAAGTCTATATAAATATGGAACATGTAATCGTCCTAGACTCCTTATATTACATATTCATTTTGATTTAAATACTTTGAAGTTACATGATACAATTATATCACCACAACTATGATTTTCTTTTAATTAACATACAAGTTCATGAAAGAAAAATAAAATCATGAATGGAATCTCGAGTAGCAAGGTGGAGCCAACCCTTTGGTTACGGGTTCGGCCGAATCCAGCAGCTTTGGTCTTAGTTGTCTTATAAAATTTATTGAATATATACATATAATTAATTTAGAATTCAGTAAATTAAAAGATCTAAAATCCCGAACCCTTAAACTTCAAATTCTGGCTACGCCTCTTACATAACTCTTGTTAATTATCTTTATACAATGACAAAACTGCTTGCATATGATAGATCTTGTTCTTCCCCATTGGATCTTGAAAAGCTCATATAATTGTGATGTATAGGTAGATAATTAGTGTGAATTGAAACGAAATCCTGAATAGACCCTAGTAGCAATGAAATTTAAACAGTGCTATCTAATAATGGTGCTTATAACAGTTAGATATAAGGCTTGGATACGTTAAAATAGCTTCCTGACATGGTTTTAGTGCCGACAAAACTAACAAAATTATAATTGTAGCCAACTAACTATCTTTTCCTGGAGACATGATTAATTTTACTCATGGAAAAGAAGGAATAATTGAAAAGTTCATAAATTCATGTGGAAATATATGTTATTCTAAACCATGGTTAGGATGTTCTTTTAGTTAATTAAATTTTAATCGTTAATTTCAAACAATGATATGTGTCTCCCATTCAAATAAGAGCTTCGGAAAATGGAGAGGAGGCTCATCCATGATGGTTGAAATTTAAAAATAGCCAAATTTATAAGTGGTAATTGAAAAATAGCCATAATTTTAAAAGTAATTGAAATTTAGCCATTTTTCATGTAAAGATAAATTTGAACGAAAACACTGTTCAAAATTTAAAAAATATTCCACCATAATATACTGGAGTTCGAATTTTTTACATGTGAACTTCCAGCATAATATACAGGAGTTCCAGTATAATTACAAGAGTTCCAGCATAATATATTGGAGTTCCAACATAAAATGCTGGAAGTTCATACACAGGTACTCCAATCTCCAGTATATTATGCTAGAACTTTCCGTGTTGCAGCAAAATAGTGGCATTTTTTAATGACTTTGCAAACCGTAATTATTTTACAATTACCAATCCGAAAACTGGCTCCGTGAAGGCCATATATGGATTGGATTTAGATCAAAGGTGTATTTGATAATGGGCCATCTTTGATTATCAGCTTAGAAGTCCAACAAACAAAATCTAGAAAAGAAAAGATAGTGGCAAACTTCACAGTACAAGTTTCCTTTTCTTTTTCAAAGTACAATTATACAACAAATTTGGTTGCTGCTGATACACAATCTTCTGCTTTTGTGAAAATAACGGACCATTTCTCAATTTTGTATGTACATCGTTTCAGTTTCAAAGGATGTTCCGATATTGACATTTCAAAATATTATTGCTAGCAATATGTATGATAAATAGTTGAGAAATGGATAAATTAAGGCATAGCCAGTCATAAGTGATTAGGTAATTGTGATATTATACTACACATCAAGTATGATTAATCTTGTCATAATATTGAATTTTGTACCTTTTCTTTTTTGGTTACATATCAAGTATGGTTGTCGTCAATTAATGTTAGCTACTGAATATTAAGGTACGGCACCAATATACCACACCTGATGCCTTGAAGAAATACAAGCACCGAGAATACAACTAAAAGAAAAGAAAAAACAACTTTGACATTTTTTAAAGAGAAATTTCGTATTTTCTTTGAAGAAACTTTTTTCCACCAAAAAAGGAAAATAACTTCAATCTTTCATTTGTAAGCCCAGGTCATTTTTTCTAAAAAGCTAAAATCTTAATTTTTACTATATATTACTTTAACCATTAGTTTTTATAATACTCAAAATTATCAATAACTATCATCATATGTATCCTCCATCTTCTGAAATATGATAATCAAGTTTCATAATTTTTTTCAACTTCCAAATGATGAAGATTCAATGATCTTCATCATACATGTTTCCGAAAAACTTCAAAAACCCACGTCAAGAGATAACTTAAGGGACACTACATAGTATAGCTACTCTAAAAATAATAGCCGGTAAAATATATTTTCGTATATATTAATATAATATATATATATATATATATATATATATATATATGTATTATTATACTTAATCAGTATATATTTTTATATATTAGCTAGCATGTGATTATTTTTGACGGACTGGCCACATGTGTAATTTGTCCTAACTTAATGATATTCATCCTTTGGCTCCTCTACTCTTAATTGCATGTCTTGTTTGTGTGTGTCGTCGTTTGAATTCTTTTAGGTCTTCTTGTGAATCTCTTGGCATGGGCCTTTCAAGCTTATGGAAATATGATGGAGAGAGATCATTGGATCTCCATCATTTGGTTAAGTAGTAAAAAGATGACGAAAAGAAGAAAAAGAACCTATAATATGCTTTTACCAAAATGCAATAATAGCAACTACATACGCCTAAAGTCCAAATAATTCGGGGTCGGTATATGAAGCATTACTAATTATTTATCCAATTAAATTCATCTCAGTGGTTCAATATACTTCAAATAAAATAGAGCGATTAAATAAAAATTAAAAGATTCAGAAATTTACATCATGATGGGCAGGATAATAGTAACATATAAAAGCCACATGCACTTATTTATTATCACCAAATAATAGAATACATGGAGACATTAACCATACGGCTCCAATTTATTTTCTTGATCCGGGTAATCCTTTTTTTGCTTTTTTTTGTCCTTAACCAACCCGAGGAATGTCTACAACAAAGTCCAACACATTAACCCAAAGACGAACTCGATCGCATCTAAAATCTTGTGTTACGAATCTCCCATTCAGTACAGTTTGAACATTAGTAAGTGTTGGTTCTTCCTTTTGAATTGTTTCCCTTGCTAACTTGGCTGGTACCCCTAGAAGTTCCGGCCATGTGTCCTTTTTCACTCCTATAATTTACATATAATTAATGAGATATATATACATATATATATATATTATGAATGCACAATTATATATATACATGTTAAAGCAACCCAATGCACGAAGCATCTCGTATTCATGTGGGTTCGGGGAAAGGCTGCACCTCAAGGGGTGTGGTGTAGCCAGTCGACCCTGATGCAAGCATTAGTGGTTGATTCTTTATGGCTCGAACCCGTAACCTATAGGTCACAGAGACAACTTTACCGTTGCTTGAGGCTCTTCTTCCACGATTATAAATATAACTTCATAAAATAAAATAAAGCTATTGGATCGGAAGAAGCAGGAGATCACAAAAGAGTAAAATCCAAACCTGGGCAACCATCGGACTGAGACATGAGAGGTTGAAAGACTGTTCAAAGAATAATGTACATAAGTTTTCCTTTTCAAATAAATTGAAATACAGGTGGAAAAAACAAAAATAAGAATGACATAAAATAGTTGAAATAAAATGTACGTATAAGAGTAGGAAAAGAACTAACGAGATGCAAGAAGCAAGAAAGCAACCACGTGAGCTAACTTCTCCATATATAGTCTTTTGTCTAATTATTCTTCTAATTGGTTTGAAGAATTAAGATTAAGGAAACCAAGTTGTGATGTGTAGGATTATTCATTTGGATTTATGGGGCTATTTATAGCAGAGTTTTTGCCTCAATTATATCAACTACTTGTTCCTCGAAGCAACCATAGTATACTGTTTCATTTTTTTTTGGGTTGACTTTTGGTATCAACTGATTGTTCTTGTGTTACTATACTAAAATATGTTTCGGAATTAAATGATTTAACATTTTCATGTAGATCACACTTTGGATGATACTAATTAACTAGTCAGTATTACGATTTAATTATGAGAGTATGTTTATATGAGTTGTTGTTTATTTTAGTGGAAATTGTGCAGAGCCTCTACTGTTTTATATTAAATCTCTAATTATAAATAATGGAATGAAATGGATTCAAATGAAAAATAGTGATGATTCATATAGCAAATTCCAATTAGCTAATCTTAGTTTGGAACGTATTTACTATTGTTGAATGTTTTACAAAATCACGTACCTTCTGGTTTATTTTTAACCTATTAGTAATTTCATCAATTTAAAAATAATTAAGTACTTGAGGGTAAGAAGAAGAAATATGATGGTCAAAGTCTTAACACGAAATAACACGGGTGACAACTCCTTTCGCCGCCCTATGCCGTGTGAAAAGATATGAATTTCAAACTCAAAATTGCGAAAATAAATAAATAAATAAATAATAATAATAATAATAATAAATTTCAATGTTTGAACTTTGATTATCAACTTAAAGGTCAAACAACCAAAATATAAAAATAAGATAGTGGCCCTAATCGTGGAAACATTGCAGTACTAGTTTTCTTTTTCAATATATTATAGCACAAGTTTGGTTATTTTGTAATACGCAATCTTATACTTGTGTATTTTATTTTAGATAATTGACCATTTCTAGGTTTCGTGCATCACTTCAATTTTCCTGCGATCTTCCCGTACGGAAAATTCAAATATTGAAATATGAATACAAGTAGTTGACAAATTGGATAGATATATTATCGCATACCCTATGTCCCGATCTTAAGTTGTATAATTGTGATATTATATTACTTATCAAGAATAAATATATAGAGTTGTCATGACTTTTTTTTTGTCATTTGAGTTGATGTCGCGTATATCACAAGTATTGTCACTGTTGGTTAATGTTGACTTTAAAAAAGAGAAATTTCGTACTTTCTTCTATTAAAGTTGGGCAAAGATCAATTTCACCTCGCGGCCGGAATTATTTATATTTGATAATTGTAAAAGTGTATAAAATATACATATTTTATGTATATTATACATATATATATATATATATATATCAAAAATATATTTTTTTTCCGACCATTATGTTAAGCGCGACTATAGAGTGTCATTTTTCCATTAAAATTTGATACCAAAATATCAAGGTGTGACAGTATTTATAAAGGAACCTACTATGATACGGTAGCCGAAAAAATATTATATTGGTAAGCAATTTCCAAAGATAATCGAGGAAACACATTTTTTTTGGAAGAAAGAAACCAAGCACAAAGTTTCCTATAAAAAGTTTATAACTCAAATCAGATTAAAGGCCTTAATCTAGGCTTAATAGAAGCACACTTTCATGATTAAGCCTAAATCTTGACATAAGTTAGGATCATTTGCTTATACCGTGTTGATTTTGTAAACGTTCAACTAGTAGACAATTGTTTAAGTGAATTGGTAGTAGAAGAACATCAATTGATTTAAATAGTCAACAAATAAAAGAAATTAATTAACCGGCATGGTTATAGACAACTCATTAAGCTTATCTTCAACATTAAATTAGTCTACTATGGTTGCTTAAACGAATAAGTATAGCATGTAATTTAGGCACAACTCTCCTATAAATATCCTCAGAAAACCAAATGAATCTAACACATCAAACCAAGGAAAATTAGACAAAATTAAAGACAATGGCGAAGTTAGCTCTCGTGGTTGCTTTCTTGCTTCTTGCATCACGTTAGCCCTAATTTCTCTCTCTCTCTCTCTCTCTCTCTCTCTCATTAATTCCACATTTATTTTTAACTACTTTTTTCATTTTTATTATCCAAAAAAAAAATAAAAACCTAATGTAAATTATTTTATGAACAGTATTTCAACCTCTCACGGCTCAGTCCAGTTGCCCAGGTTTGGTTTTTACTCGTCGTCTCCTGCTTCTTAATTCCTATATATATTACCTAATCTTTTGTTTCTATTCTTTTTTCCATTATATATCCTCTCTCATTATATTTATTAATTTTAGGAGTGAAAAAGGAGACATGGCCAGAACTTATTGGGGTACCAGCTAAGTTTGCAAGGGAAATAATTCAGAAGGAAAATTCAAAACTAACTAATGTTCCAAGTGTACTGAATGGTTCTCCAGTGACAAAAGATCTTAGATGTAATCGAGTTCGTCTTTTTGTTAATGTGTTGGACATTGTTGTACAAATCCCCCGGGTTGGTTAGGGGAAAATATTTAGGTGTTTAACTAGCCCAACTAAATAAATTGGAGCCTTATACTTAATGCTCCATATGTATTGGGTCATCAAATAAGTGTGGCTTTTAATTTTAGTGTTTATATGCCATCCTGCCCCTACCGTTTATGCTATTAATCACTACATCTTCTTCCACGTGTCATTACCTTCACTGCTTAGCATCTTGATGATCGTTAAAACGTAACTCCAAAACGTGCTATTTATACAATTTACGTGGTCTATAAATAGTCACTCTTTCTTTCTGTTTCAATTTATGTGACATAGTTTGACTTGGCACGACAAAAAAGAAAGACTTTTAAACTTGTGGTCTTAAAAGCTTAAAGAGTACAAGCTTTATAGGACCATAACATTTGTCGCTATAAAAGCTTCTCATTAAAGGGAAGTTTGACATAGTCAGATCCAAAAACTGCATTGTGTGTATACTATCTTAGGTATATTTCAGGACAAAATAAGTACTGACTAATCTCTAAATAACATAATTATCTCTGAACTTCCCCTATATTATGGTACCTGACTGATGATTCCAGTCATAGTTTGGCCCAACTAACCTACTTGCATTAGCAAAATTCAATGACAAAGAGCTCTAAATAAACAGATCGAACTGCTATAATGTTATATACCATTAGGTAATTCAGTATAAGTATTAAGTCATCTGTCAACCAATAGTTTTTCTACAAGGCCGCAGGATTCAAGCTGCTGAACAAAACTCGGTTTCAACAACCCTCTGTAAACTGCAGACAATGCGGAGCTTTGGCAAGAATACATGCATATATCCACAATCTAAAGTGGACACGACAACACAATGACGACAACAATCTACGCAGACCTTACACCTACTCTGAGGGATAGAGAGGCGATTTCTGATAGACCCTTGACTCAAGGAGATGAAAAGAAACAATAGAACAGTAATAGTAACAGAGGCTAGAAAAATTACCAACAACCTAAGAACCAGAAAAATAAATGGAAAAAGCAATATCAATAACCAGTAACAATGGCAAGGTACTAGGAAACTGGAACGGGAAAATAGTACGAACACAACATGGAAACGACTATACCATAAAAGACAAAACTCTAAAAGCTAATATTTTATACATGCTCTGCTTCAAGGTAAAAGAAGAAATCTAAACAATCAACAAAAGGTAAGGTACATTTTGAAACGTTGTACCTGATTCCATTCATAGTTAGGCCCTACTAACCTACTTGCATAAGAAAAATTCCATAAAAATGTGCTCTAAATAAACCGATAAAGCCGCGTCCATAATGTAGAGCAGGGCATACCATGAGGTAGTCCCAACTTAAATCAACTATCAACCAACAGTTTCTAATCAAAATTGGCTGAAGAGAAAACGAAAAAAGTCAAAAGGATGGGATTGGGTAGCTGGAAGGGGTGAGGTTGGGAACAAGGAATTACATATCTCTAAGAGACCAAACCTCAATTATTTTTCCCTGTCATACTTACAAGCTGCTTGGACACTCTTCTCATCTTCGTTGTTCGCCATACAATTAGCTGGTTAATCTCACTGCACTTTACAAAATACTTCTGAAGATCAATAAATGGCTACTGACATTTGTAAAAAGGAGCTCCATTTAGTTGAATCCTCCATTCACCCCCTTCCCC
>MCJB01050708.1:244425-258571 GCA_002018475.1 Nicotiana obtusifolia | reverse complement strand
TTTTTTTTTTTTTTGGGGGGGGGGGGGGGACACATGTACCTGACCAACAGAACCAAAACGGTAGACGACATTTTCATCCGTGCCATCTGAATTTGGTGCTGACCAATGTGAATCAAATGCCACACCACTGACCTGCCGAGACACAAGTTAAAGAGAATAAGGCATGAATGCTAAACAAAAATCAAGGTGAGTTAATAACAGCTCAAAACTCACCCACGAGCTATGCCCCTCACCCCATGCGACAACTTTACGTTCGTCCATGCTCCAAACCTGAACTAGGTCATCTTCTCCACCAGCTAAAATGTACTTTCCGTCCGTGCTGTTGGTTTATGTACTCTCAGTATAGATATTCTCTAGCCAAAACATTAAAAATAACAAACTTTGTTTGTTGTGGGCATATGCAGGGGTGGGGGAAGGAGAGAGGGGGAACAAAATGTGTGCTACTAGGCAAAAATGACTTCAAGTTACTATATGTCATGAACAGAAAACCTTAAATGCTTACCTCCAAGCACAACACAGTAGAGCACCATAATAGCTTTTTCCACCACATATAAGCTGTTCATTTTTGTAGTCAAATATACGCAGATAACCTGCATTAGGTCAGTCATACTCAGCTAAATGCCTGTTTAACATGTCATTCATAACAAAGGTAAACAATCGGAACAAAAGAATTAATAGCTTCATAAGTTATCTCATGAAGAAAATACCATCCCTCCCTACAGTTGCAATATACGTTCCATCACTCGAGAAAGCAACGCTATTGATGGACCCTTGGCAAATATGCCATCTAGCTATAGGATTCTGCATATAAAAGCCAAACGAATCATGTAAAAGGTAGAACTTAAAACAGTTAAAATACTCTACGGCAGCAAGAAAGAAATGTGACAACCATTTTTCAGTCTTACCACAATCAGTTAGGAGATAAAATAAAATGACACAATGAATGGCTAATAAACTAACTCAAGACATTTATCTATTTTTGGTAGAGAAAAGCAGAATAAATGTTCTTTTTCCTCGATAGAATAGATATGGAACGTGCTTGTTAACATATATTAGATATGGAACGTGCTTGTTAACATATAAGGGAAAAAAAGCTATTCCTGTTTTCGGAAGGATGAAACCGGAACCATGCTTATGTTTGCAGTGAACAGCAAAACTTGATTCTTCAGAGATCGTTTGGTTCACGGACTAGTAACGCAGGGACTGTTTAGCGGTGAATAATAATATCGGGATCGCTATACAGCATATAGTAGTGCAGGAATGTTATCAGTAAGCAATAATGCAGGCATCGTTGTGCGGGGATTGCCTTCTTTATGGGCGCTTTTGTCTTTAGGTATTCTTATCTATGTATTGCTAATACACGTATTCTTATTCCGCATCCTTCCTCGTAAAATAATACACAGACTCCCGCGTAGCATATACGGGTTTTTTTTATGAAGTTAGAAGATTCATTAATGATATCAAGAAGATGCAAAAAGCACAAAAGTAATTAAGCAGCTCCAATACATGGAGTAACGTATACGGGTATATAAGGAGTCAAGTAACGTGCATTAGCTATACAAAGTTTAGACCATTCATGCCCTCTGGTCTGTACCCACAGTCACTTTGAAACTAGGCAAAGAATTCGTTGCACTTTCGGAACTAAAGGCACAGCATGGTGGTGTTGTAACGGACACTAACTCTTCTTGTTCACAGAGGAGAACCTGAAGCACCAATTAGGGAATGAGGCCCATAGAGATTTGCCAAGATTATGGAAATTCAACCGGAACATTCCACTTACTAATTGGGTCTAAACCTGTGGTGCATAGCGGTTGTTCATCTCTATTCTCTCTTCTTTTCTTGAAGAAGATGCTACAAATATCTCCCTCAAAAGTGAATGAGATACAAAATCTAAACCAAATAAATAGGAACCAACAATATATGAAGTGTGCTTAAGACACATGGAACAATTGCTCTTCTGTTTAATCTTAATGGTCCTTGGAAATAAGGGCAGGTCTCAAACATGATTTCTTTTTTTGCTTTTTTCCTAACTAAAAAACACAAGAAGATGTCTTTGCTTACAAATCAGACCGTAAGGATATAGAATTCTGTTAACGAAGCAAGTAAACAACCTAATCCCTAACAATTTTCATATGCATCAAGCATGGGTCTTGCACAATGCTTGTAATGAAGTTCCAGGGCCAAGATCATCTAATATGTTACATTTTGCTGGCGTGCAATTTTGTGGAAATACTAAGCAATCGTTACATAATAGATGATAACTTAAGAAGTGATTATAAATCCACTCAAATAACAGTAAATCATTAAGCTAAAAACTATTACCTGCAGACTGCAGTGCAAAGTTTAAAAACTTTTTTCACTCATTGCACAATCTGGCAATATTAACTTTATATGAATATGCCGGATTTCAAAGAAATACACCACAATCTCAACCATCTAGCAGTGTTGTTACAGACTCATTTGGCTCGTTTGAAGCACGTTTAACTCCTGAATCTAGGTGAAGTCCAAGTTGGGCGCTTGCCTTTGCTTAGGAGGTTGTTAGTACAAGCACCAAGACACTAAGATATATGCATCATCACCAGGACCTTGATGTTAGGAGCAAAATACTAGACACTAAATATATTTAGCAAAGTGATATACTAATTGTTGACAAAACATTATGAATGATATTTATAGTTGATCAGGAAAATGAACTTGGGAGCAGCTCAACCTCAACAGCTAGCTCATGAGATAAGGACTACCCAACACCATATAATGAGATAATATGTCATTCCCTCAACCATATGGAACTCTAACCTCCATTTTCCCAGCTGGCCCAGGGCTAGACATCTTAAGCATGGACAATGTAATATGGGGGGCCCTAACATTGGGTGTACCAATAAAAGAGAGAGGTTTGGCTCTGATAACATTTACATAATGGACCTCGCCATTAACTCCAGCCCAAAAGCTATCACGGGGTGAGGATTATCCAACACCGTATAGAGAGACAATACGATATTCCCGTAACCAATGTGGGACACACTTAAGAATAATGATTAGGAATAAGAAGTTAAAGAATTAGTATAAAAACTTTAACTTGCATAGCGCCTAAATCGAAAATTTTAAATCATTTTTGAACTTGACTGACATGATGTTTAATTCCTATTCTTAATTCTAGTTTTCTTCAATTCTTTTGTCCAAACACTTTATGTTATAGTTGATTTTCTATAATAGCTTCAACATAATGACAACAGACAAGCAGTTGACTGTATACATGCCTTTACTCCACCTTGTTTATCTAACAGAAGGAGCATGCTTGTGCTTTCTGATAGCTATTCTAGAAAGGTTAGAATGTTCTTCTTATTAGAAAAGCAGGAATATATGAACCAAGAAATTTGCAAACGGTTGATTCACTCAGTACTGATACCACGGGCACATCATCAAATGCTGAGGAAAGGAACTATAAACACAAGCAAAATACCTTACTATAACGTGCATGAGCAACTGAAAAATGAGTTTGATCTTTGATGACTGGAAATGAAGGATCGGCAGAACCATCTTTGCTCTGTAATAAGAAAACGTAATTGCACATTGATCTAAGAAAGGTAAGGTATCTAAGGATCATTGAAAAGGGCCAGGAAATTGGCAGCACCCCCAATTAGTTTCAACACTTACCTTATCGTAGATGTAAAAATTTCCATCCGCATGAGCAACAATGAAAGACCCATCAGTGTTAGGCACCCATGCGATACTAGTACATCGACTGTTGAAAGGCAAAGTAAAATATTTAAATCTGCTCCATGATTATAGGCATCAATGAAATAATAGTACATTGACTGTCAAAACAAAGGAAAATGCTAAACCTGATAAGAAAGGATGCTCTTGGGGATACAAACCCTTAAGTTACTTGTCTTTTGAAACATTCTATGAAGCACTATGACTATATAGGAAGTGGGTGGGAGGAACGGAAGGAGATAATGCTCCAAAGTATAACAGCCATACTGTTCGTGATGCTAATATCACGACTCTAATTGTATTTGGGCTGCACGGGGGGCTTCAAGTTGTTAATCTTGGCGAGATATCAAAAAACTGAAAATTCTAATAGAGTTGTCTTTTCATCCTCATATTCCCTAGCTAGTTTGGAATAAGGTGTAGTTGATTGATTGTTTGTTCTCATTCTCGTACTACAAAGACTATCCTAGTTCTCTTTCTTTTCCCTAAGAGAACTTTAAGATTGCACTACATTTACAAGACAGTGGAATATGCTTCTAAGGTTACTGGCTATTACTTCTTAGAAATATTATTTATGAAACTTGACATAAAGTTACTCAAACATTACATGGAGTTCTTTAGAGAATCATTAACGGGGTTGTTAAATGGAATCCAAAAAGCAATGCATTCTCTGGATTATACTCCAACAATAATGATTAGCATCTAAGGACTGACCTAAATAAAATTGGGAAATAGCCACCATAACTGCATTCACTATCCGATTAAAAAACTAAGATAGTAAAGATTGCACAAATACCCAAAGAAGGCTTCCATTTAAAACCAACCAAAAACATAAGCAACTAAGAAAATAAGATTCCAGCTTTTTTAGTACGAAAAATTTGCCACTCTTATAGTTCTCAAGATAATGCTAGGAAGTACGCAGTTATACTAGCTGTAAAAGCAAAAGGACAGAACTATCACTATTCATCTATTTAACAATAACTCAAAAATAGGATGTCAACTGCAGACCATTAACATTATTACAAAAAGACAAGATAAAATAAGGAAAAGCATTACAATCCCTACATAGTATTTATAAGAATAACAAAGGCAAGGGTGAGCTGAGAGCCTTGCCTGTTGTTAACAGAACCATCCTTGTTGTAGTGTTGTGCCCCAATAAGCTTCTTCCCAACATCTTGCAATTGCTGTCGTAGAGATACCGAATAAACTGCAAAGCAGTCATCGTAGGTAAAGGGTGAAGTGGAAGATTGAAATTATACATCATGTAGGGAGAAATTTACCGTCTCCCGAACTCAACCCAATGAGCAAATCATGTCCATCCTTTGCATCCGGATCAAATGCATGGCAAATGGGATTTGAGTTACTAAAGTGTATTGACTTTATAGGATCCTACATTTCACAACAAAACTCTCAGATTCATATATTCATTTCTTTCCATCTTAGAGAATAAATATAGTTGACAACCATACCTTATCTCGGGAATTCAAATCACTAATAAAAATCGTGTCACCAACATTGAATACCAAATAAGTCCCTTTGCCATCGAAATTGGGAACACTGACATTGTTATTTGAACTTGTCACCCCAAATGATCCAGCTCTACCACTCATGCCACTGACAGACTTACTTCCACCATTTCCTCCGACAAAACTATGTGATTTACTACCATTTCCACCACCTAAGAGTCTCGCTGCTGCCGACCTAACGCCACTGCTGACTCCAAAACTTGATGTCGACTGAGGCTGTGACTGCATGGGCTTATCTTTGAGATGAGCTACGGTTACCTGAAAATCAAAATATTTCAAGACTTCAAAAGCTGGACTAATATTTGTTATATTTTGACAATGTAAAAAAGAATGACCAAGCATTATCTACTAATTAAGGCTTATCTAGCTGGTATCAGAATGTAAAAATAGCAATTCTGCAGATAAATTTCCTTCGCTAAACAAGTTTCCTTCAGCCATTTCTTGAAGAGAACTCTTCAAGCAAACAACCTCGAAATAAACAGGGCCCAAAATGTTCGAAATTGGAGGCACACAGCTTGAAATAAGTGTGATCACTGAAACCATACGACCTCAAATGATCTCTACAGCGGGTTGTCAAACTGGAGCACAAACTAATATTTAATAACTGAATAAACTGACACAATAATTTGCTCATAAGTTCTCAATTAACTCCAAAAAACTACAAGGTAGCACAAAAGATTTAACTGTTTGCATAATGATGACTTATTAAACCCCAAAATCTTAAAGTGAATCATGTTATCCAAACACATTCCAGTTTCCACTCAAAAAATCAATTTTAGATAAAGGGTCAATTTCAAAATCTAATCTTGAGCATCATATAAACCACTACTATTTTAAAGTAACATAATTGGACAAAATTCAGTTAAGAGAAGAACCCTAGATCGTATAAGAGTTAATGCTTTACCCGAGTTACTGTCTAGGTAGAATGATAACATATTAAACCCAAAAATCATAAAATAAACCATATTAGCCAAACCCATTCCAGATTCCATTCAAAAGATCAATTTTACAAAAAGGGTCAATCTCAAAAATCTAATCTTGAGCATCACATAAGACACTACTCTTTTAAAATAGCATAAAATGTGAAAATAATTTGCTCACAAGTCTTCAATTAACTCCAAAAACAACAAAATGGCACAAAAAGTAATTTTTTGGCAGAATGATAACGTATTAAACCCAAAATCATAAAATTAACCATATTAGCCAAACCCATTCCAGATTCCACTCAAAAAACCAATTTTTAAAAAAGGGTCAATCTCAAAATCTAATCTTGAGCATCATATAAAACACTACTATTTTAAAATTAAAAGATAAAAAAGTAGGAACCCTAGAAAGTGTAAAGAATTAATGGGTTTTACCTGAGTTAGAGTCTTGCCATGTGAAAAATGAAGAAGACCAGCAGGGTAAGTTTTTTCATACTGAAGTTTGTATTTTCCTTCTGGGGTTTTGAAATAAGTCTTTAAACCAGGAGAATGTACGTTGTTGTTCGCTGATGCCGAAGAAGGAGACATCATATTATTACTACCCGCCGAGTTGATCATTTCTTGAAAATACCAATCGAAAAATCACTCCTTTTTGGGGTTGTAGGAGTAATTTAGATCATCTTTTTGCAATTGGATTTTCGCGACCCTTTTCTTTGTGTTGTTAATCAGTTCTGGCTGTTAATTGTTTAAAGGACTATATATAGAGTGGAGTGCATAACTTTGAAAAGGGTGAAGATTTTGACTTTCGGGGGAGCTTTTGGTTGAAGGGGACGGACTTGGAACAAGTCTAATAGTTTTTCTTCTTCTCTTTTCTGCTTTCTCTTTCTATTTTGCTGTGTTTGGGAGTTTGAGAATTTGTGGGAGTTGAGATTCACTTGGATTAAGCGAAAGAGTGTTTTGTGCCTAATTTGGCGTTTTAGTCATTGGGAGCTTCCACGGAAAAGCTAAAGAGAAAGTGACAAAATGGATCCCTTATGTTTGGTTATAGATTTAAAATAGTCTCTTAAATATATATTTTTTTATAAAATAATAACTGTAAAGTAATAAATCGAAGACAAGTATAGAGAGATTGATATATTATTTCACTTCAAACTCATGTATATAATGAACTGAAATCTGTTCTATTTATAGAAGAAAGTAAGTTGCTCTGCAAGCTGCTGTATAAGCTGCTATTGCAAGCTGCCGTAGAAATTGCTGTATAAGCTGCTTGTAAGCTCCTACAACAAGCTTTTGTGTAAGCTTCTTGTAAGCTGTTATTGTACCAGTTATAGATAATCTTCTACAGGAGTATATTTATCCACAACAGAGTGTCGAGATGTAAGCTTCTTCAGGAGGCTTAATTCCAATAGAGTATTAAATATATAAACATATCTACGGTGGAGTCCAATATGGATAAGCTTCTTCAGGAAGCTTATTTACAACGGAGTACTAAATGGACATCCATAATATAATGTATTTATAACACTCCCACTTGGATGTTCATTAAAAGATAATGTGCCCCATTAAAACCTTACTAGAAAAATCCCCGTGGAAAAAAATTCTAGTGAAGGAAAAAGAGTACACATATCTAGTAATACGCATTGCTAGCTGCCTCATTAAAAACCTTATAAGGAAAATCACGTGGGAAAAACCTTAGTAAGGGAAAAAGGGTACAACGCGTATTTTACTCCCCCTGATGAAAACTTTATTTCAAATATTGAATCTCCGCATTCCAATCTTGTATGCTATCTTCTCAAAAGTTGAAGTTGGTAAAGATTTAATGAATAAATATGTTGGATTGTCACTTGAACGGATTTGCTGCACAACGATATTGCCATTCTTCTCAAGATCACGTGTGAAGGATAACTTTGGTAAAATATGTTACGTTTTATCTCCTTTTATGAATCCTCCCTTTAATTGGGCTATACATGCAGCATTATATTCGTATAATATTATGGATTTTTTTATCACATTTCAACCCACATTTTTCTCGAATAAAATGAATCACTGATCTCAACCATATGCATTCCCTACTTGCTTCCTGAATATCTATTATCTCAGCATGATTTGAAGAGGTAGCAATAATAGATTGCTTTGTGGAGCGCCATGATATGACAGTACCTCTACATGTAAACACATACCCGGTTTGAGATCGAGCTTTATAGAGACCGGATAAATAACATGCATCTGCATAACCAATACGATTTGCACAACCTTTGTTAGCATTAGCAAGATACGTAAGTGCACTACTTGCACTGAGATAGAGTATTTCAAGGACCAAGGAGTTCCTCATCCTCTTATGGAGGTCGGAACCGGTCCTTATTCGCTTCAAGTGATCGAACACCCATTGGTGTACTTAATGGGTGCGCTTTGTCCATGTAAAAGCGTTAAAGACCCTTTCTGTATAGACAGATTGATGGATAAAGATCTCGTCTGCTAAATATTCAATTTGTAGACCAAGACAAAAATTTAGTTTTACGAGATCTTTCATCTCAAATTCTTTCTTAAGATATTCGCAATTGCCTTTTGGAGCTCTTCTGGAGTTCCAACAAGATTTATATCGTCAACATAAACAGCAAGTATAACAAATTCTGATGATATTTTTTTTTTATAAAAATACATGGACAAATAACATCATTTATGTAACCTTCTTTCAGCAAATATTCACTTGAGGCGATTATATCACATGCGCCCAGATTGATTTAAACCGTACAAAGATCTTTGTAATTTGATCGAGTACATTTCTCGATACTTTGAATTAAATGCTTCAAGTATTTTAAATCCTTCAGGGATCTTCATATAGACTTAATCAAATAAGTCATATAGGTTATAACTTGCATTTAAATGGCATGACATCTTCAGGTGTCTATACTACATGTCTGATCCTCACAATCTTTTATAATATCGTGCACTATATTGGATTAAATATATCATCGACGATCATTATGTGTCGGTTCCTAAGCCACATAACTTGTTGAGATCTCATCACTTTCTTTATTTTCAGATACCTGAACTTCTTCTAGAGTTTCATAAAATGTTATGCCGTAAGCTCTTCTAGAGCTCATTTCCTCCTCATTATGATCATTTGCTCCTATCATTTTTCAAGGATTGCTACCTTTGGAATCAATTGTTTTACTACGCTTCATGCATGCAGTAAGCTTTATCCTTCGGGAACTTTAATTTAATAGGAGCATTTGCAGTTGAAATATGATATTTAATTTTGGATTAGCAAATACTTCTGGCATTTGACTTGAATTATCTTCTAAGTGAGAATCATATTAATGATAAGTCGTTCATATGGCATATTTTTCAATTGTTTATTTCATTCTCCAAATGTTAGAAAAACTAACATATATCCCCAATCTTCTTTGTGAAACCTATCTTGGTGCATTGTGATAGAGAAATTAATCATATACCACACATCAAAAGTTATTAGATAGTAAAAATATTTGGTTTATGATCCTAAACCAATTGTAAGGGGAGGACTTATCATATATTGTTGGTCTGATGCATACAAGTGTTGTTGTATGCAATTTAGAAATTCCCAGACCAACACATGAAGCTTTGTTCTCATAAGCAATAGTTTAGCCATTAATATGAGGTATTTAATGTTAAACTAGTTTGGATATAAACCAGCATCATCAAGATGAACTATCTTGATTTCATAATCTAAAAATTATGCTCTTAATTGGGAAAAGCAATTTCAAATATCAAATTGCAGGTTGACAATAAACACACATGTAACCATCTCATATATGCATCTATAAGTGGTTCACATGATAGGTGAATGGGTCCATTTTCACCTTTTATATATTTCGTAATTCAGGGGTTTTAGAACCAACTTTAGATGGTATAATCAATTTATTATGAGAACAAGCAACACAAGAGAATTCTTGAAGAATCTTCTAGTTCTTCAATATATGCTTATCTGAATTCTCAAATAGCTCATTTAAAAATGGCAAATGAAAACTTCAAGTTTATCATGGCAGGTGATATCTCTTAGTAAGCTTCTGGTTACTATGGCATAAACTTTTGCATTAGTAAACTTCTGATTTACTGTGGTTACTTTTGTATCAGCGAATTTCTAATTTTCTGTAGCTACTTTTGCCTCAGTAAAACTTCTGATTTACTGTGATTGCTTTCGCATTAGTAAACTTCTAGTTTACTGTGGTACATGATATAGTACAAATTGAAGAATAAGGCAAGTCAATTTTCACATACATATTTTACTCCCTATGATTGTGGAAGCATGAAGATTTTTAACTAGTCATTTGTAGTCTCAATATGATAGCCATTTGTATTAGCACACTTCAGGTTTACTACAACATATGTTTTGACCATAATCATATAATATGAATGACATATTTGTATATAAGCTCTTCGAGAGCCTTCATTTATTATCCATAGTCTAATATTTATCAGACACTACTAGTGCCACGTGTCTTCTAGACAAACAGTTAGCTCTTCAGGAGTTGTTGATATATTTTGTACTATCAAATTGCTCAGATACTACTGGTATCATGAGAGAAAATCATAATCAAATAAATAATGTAAAACAATTGTTTAAGCAGAAGAAAACACCTTTTCATAATATTTTCCTACTTCAGGAGGAAATTTCAATTGTGTTACTTCTTCAAGAGCAAATTTAAAATACGAAATATTGAATATATATTCTCTCAATCATATTACATCTTCTGGAGGTGAATTATAATATATTTAGATCAAGAGCGCGTTTATATTTACGAGCTGTATTCATATTGTCACATTCACTTCAGAGAATGAATTAATATTTATGAAAAATTCTCATCCTTCAGGAAATCGAATATAATCATTTTAACGTGCATTAATCACATCAAATTTATGCTTCAAACTCTTTTAAAATATTTACTACTTCAGGAGCAAATCGAGGCGTGCATGTAATATAGCGAATATTTCTCTAGCTTATCTTCAATTGTAACCATAGAAAGCCTGAATTATTACTTCATGATCATAGGCATATACCACTTCTAGTGGTTAACAAAATATAGTTACAATGAGATATACGAAACATAATCACTTCTGGTGGTTGTATATTTCTTGCAAACTCGTTTGGAGTTTAAGTGGGTCTAACAATGTTATCCACTTTGTAATCCTTTATTAAGATAATTAGGATGAAAACAAATATCAAAATAGGTACCGTATACATAACATATAACTAAGCAAGCGATGATAAAGATATTAAAATATAAGCAAAATGTTCAAATTAATTTACGCAAATTTGGCCACTCCAGATGTAGGTGATATCTACATCAATACTGCCAAGAAGAAAAATTCACCACCTCAAGGATATAATCTGCCTTATGATGCTCGGAATGAACAAGATCTAACCACGGAGGTAAGTGCGTCGCCTTACATGAAATAGAAATTAAATTCGAAGTGCTCAAAATGGCAGAGTCTCGTGCTAATAACGTGTTATAAAATAATAACTGTAAAGTAAATAAACCGAAGACAAGTATAGAGAGAGATTGATATATTATTCAACTTCAAACTCATGTACATAATAAACTAAAATCTCTTCTATTTATAGAAGAAAGGAAGTTGCTCCGTAAGCTGCTACTGCAAGCTGTTGTGTAAGTTGCTGTATAAGCTGCTTGTAAGCTCCTACTGTAAGCTGTTGTGTAAGCTTCTTGTAAACTGTTATTGTACTAGTTATAGATAATCTTCTATAGGAGTATATTTATCCACAACGGAGTGCCAAAATGTAAGCTTGTTCAGGAGGCTATTTTCAATAGAGTACTAAATATATAAATATATCTACGGTGGAGTCCAATATGGATAAACTTCTTCAGGAAGTTTATTTACAACGGAGTACTAAATGAACATCCATAATATAATATATTTATAATATTTTTTTTTAAATTTGGTCTTTTATTTATTTGAAAACTCTAATTGTTAGATTTAACAATAATAAAAATTATAAAAAAGAATAATTTAAGTAGAACTCACATTTGCATGAGCTACTTTTTATCCATTTTTTGTGTTCGGTACAGTTTTTTTCGAGGGATTATTACACAAATAGTCGGTAAAATTCAATTTATATATTTTTTAGTCGATATACATAAATTATATATAGTTATACATATATTATACATCAACTGGCTATTTTCAGTTTAATAGATTAGGTAGGCAACTTTTGGCTTACTTTTTATTTTTATTTTTTTAAATTTAAAGATGCAATATTTTTTTTGTCGTATTTCTGATGTTTAGTGTAGCTTTTGTTATTCAGTTTCTGGATTTTGATAGGACTTTCATACTCGCATTAAATCTCACTTTGTTAAATGTTTGACAGAGATCAAGAGCTGCTCACATGTGGAAAATGCAAAATGAATAGAACTGTTTACAAGTATATTTAAGGAGCTATTTTAAACCTATCCTAAATAAGGGGCTTGTTTGTTATTTTCTTTAGTCTAGGGATAGAAATCCTGTGCAATTTCTTGCCTCTTATGTGATCAAAATAAATAAAAAATCAAATCCAACACAAAGATATCAAGCTAACTTAAAAGTTCGTCCTAATTTGAGTTTACACGTTTAAGCATTAAAATTTAAGGCAGCCTCCTAAAGTTAGCAATGATTTTCACTTAGTCACATGAACTAGGTATTAATGTACTTTTGGATACTCTAATCTCACTTAATGTGTGTCTATCATAAAAGTTACAATGCATGAATATTATGCTCGATGACGTGACAAAAATTAACAAAAGAAAAAAAATATCACGGCTTGTGAATTTAGCTAATTCGGAAAAACTTTGAGCAAAATGAAAAACAATTATTCTTAGAAAAGTGGGCAGTGATATAATGGTTCTAAAAAAGAAAATTTGAGAAAAGAGATAACAAAAACTTGACTTTTGGAATTTCTCACACGCTTATGAGAGTTGAGAAGCACTTTTTCGCCGTGTGAATGCATTAAGCTTAATAAGCGCATATTGAGTAAAATTGGAGTATGAAATAGGTACAATTCTATAATTGAGGTAGCTAAAAAAATATTGTCAAGTTAAGAGAGTCATTTTTAAATGACGTAAATCAAAGCTACTCAAACTCGATTAAATTGATACAAGTACCAAAGTAAAGTATCTTTTCTGTTTATTGATGAATGACTAGGAAAAGAAATTAGAAAAAATAACTTGTATCACATCTTACACAATTTTACACTAACATATCTTTTCGGTAAAAAATACTATATACTAAAAGCAACATTGTCACGTTCCGAATTTCCCACCCTAGGGAGTCGTGATGGCGCCTACTGGTGAAAGCTAGGCAAGCCAATAGACCGGATTATTTACCCTTTTTCTACTTACGAATTCATTGCAGCACAAAAATATCAACAAACGATATGAATTAAGTTTCATACTTTACAAAATGTCACCAATACAGAATCCCTTACAAAATACCCAAGATCTGGCGTCACAGTTTCACAGACTATCTAAGAGTACTACAAACAAGGTTCTGAAAGAAATAACAAAATACTGTCTCCGAACTACGTGGAAGAAACAGGTAAAGAAAAGGGACAGGGGACACCAAGATCTGCGAACGTCTGCAGTACTACCTTGGGTCGCCTGACAATCACAACGCTGGAAGCTTTCTACTGTCCGAAGCCTGCGGTACTGGGATCTGCACAAAAGAGTGCAGAGTGTAGTATCAGCACAAAGAACCCCATGTGCTGGTAAGTGCCTGGCCTAATCCCGGCGAGGTAGTGACGAGGCTAGGACCAGACTCCAGATAACCCTGTACAGTTATAACCATATATGTATCTACAGCAACAAACTAGAAATACATAAACAATTTAAACGGGGAAAAGAAAATATACATTGCAATAACAGGCAAGTAAAGCAAAACGAATCATCAACGATTAATAAGGAAAATAGCAATTGAGTCTTTAACACAATGAGATGAAGTACAAGCCACCTTCAC
>MCJB01050708.1:226759-244197 GCA_002018475.1 Nicotiana obtusifolia | reverse complement strand
ATATCCTGTGGCAGGCGTGCCACCCGCTCCCACTTACGATACCACAACAATCACAAGAAGTCCCGGCAAGGGAACAAGGCAACATAACAAACTTCCCAATTGGGAATAAGCAACATCAAACAATCATCCCGGCCAGGGAAAATCAGCTATAACCAAACCATATTCAACTCCTATTTAGCTCAATCAATGTTATTACTTAATTACAGTCGAAGTTCTACAATTAACCTCCTAACCCAATTATCATTTCATTAAACCTAGACACGACGCTACTATTGTGACACCGGATCTCTTAAACTCCTAATGAACTCCTAAGACACTACCCATGACTTAGACACTGAACCCCTTTTTGACTTCTAACACTTCCTTATTCAACTAGTCCATCTAACAATCTAAATTATGCTGAATAAAAGATACATCAACCCGTAATCACGAGGAACAATCATAATAATAAATTCATATGGTAGGCGTACCACCCGCCCTCATTCACGATATCTTGTGGCAAGCGTGCCACCCGCTCCCACTTATTTCACAACAATATCACGGATAATATTCAAAAATTAGAACAATAGTTACACAACAATTATTAATAACGACCCAAGGTCATGCTCGACACCAATGTATAGGTACTCGTCAGCATACCTATACATTGTTCTCAACAAGAATCAATTTAGCAACTAGCACAGAATTTCTAGTCCCTCAAGCTAAGATTAGGACAAACACTTACCTTGCTTTGCCAAAATCTCTGATTTTCCAAGGAATCCAAATCCTTGCAACAATAAAATCACGAGCCTTCGATCCTCAAACTCGTCTGACCCCTTTTTGGGTCTGTTCACGATAGGGTTTGCAGTAATTCAAGCTGGGGTTTTTGGGGTTTAAATGGGGAAAGCTGGGTTGGTAATTGGAGGTTGATAGCTAGCTGATGGAGGTGTTTTCATGGAATTTGGGGCTATTTCAAGGTGATTTGGAGGTTGATTTGCTAGGGTTTGAAGGTGTTTTGGAGAGGTTTTCTGAGATGGAGTCGAAAATGAGAGGGTTTTCGTGTGTTAGGGTTGTTGGTTTCTATTTATAGTGGGTTAAAAATCAGAAAAAAAAAATAAAAGGTCAGATGCCAGAATGCGATCGCATTCTGGTCGCAGAACGTATATGCGGTCCGCATTTGGGCCGCATTTCTGACACAATACTTGACCCAAAACTCTGTCTCATTCTGCGATCATATTGTCAAATCTGCGGTTCGCATTCCTGAAATGCGATCGCATTTCTCGTCGCATTCTCGACAATAAGTTTGCCCAGTTTTTCTGTTTCACTATGCGATCCAGGAAGTGAAATCTGCGATCCGCATTTCCAGTATGCGATCGCATACTGACCGCAGAACCTAACCTGGTTTTATACCCAGGTTTCTGCGTCTCTTTGCGATGCCTGTGCAGGATATGCGGTTCGCATATCTGAAATGCGATCGCATACCTTGCATTTCTTAACTTTTCGAACTCTTTTCTTAACTACTAGCTTCTTATACCTCATGCCCTGCAAAAATAATAAGATTGCACAATTACAAAGGGGATTTTGCACTTAAGGCAACCAAATCTAAACAATTAGTACCACATTGGTTTCTACGACACATCGGGTCGTTACAAACATTCAATGGAAGCTTTGCTCATTCTACTTTGTCGACGAGTCGTAATCTTCAAGCTTATTTTGATTCAAAAGGTAATTAAAAGTGTCAACTTTTTTATTTTTCACAAATAATAACCAACTTGTCATTTTGATAAAGATTAACTATACCAGTCTGTTCTTTTTTTTTATTCCATCAAAGTCCAATTCTATTGATTATTTATTCATAAACCCTTTTTATATTTCATATTAGCAAAATTTTAAAAACGAGAACAAATGTGAATACAACAACAACAACAAGCCCAATAATTTCTCACAAGTGGGGCCTGGGGAAGGTAAGATGTACGCAACCTTACTCCTATCTTAGAAGGGCAAAGAGGCTTTTTCCGATAGACCCTCAGCGGGAGAACGGATGAAAAAGTAATGGCAACGAGTAGGAATAACAACAATACAAAATAAGACTGAAGCCAGGAAAGCACTTAAACTCTAGGTAGTAATAGCAATCTATGATTAAAAGGTTATCATACTAACACTAATGCTAGCAAATTAAGTAAGACAAAGAGAAACGCTCGACTACATACTAGTCTTCCACCCTAATCTTCGGCCTCCAAACCCTCCTATCTAGGGCCATGTCCTCAGTCAGCTCAAATTGCTCCATGTCCCGCCTAATAACTGTCCCCAAGACTTTGTAGGTCTACCTCTACCCCTCCTGATACCTGCTGAGGCTAACCTCTCGCACCTTCTAACTGAGCTTCTATACTTCTCCTCTTAACATGCCTGAACCATCTCAACCTCGTCTCCTGAATCTTATCCTCTACAGGGGACACTCCCACCTTATCCCAAATAACTTCATTCATAATCTTATCCAACGTGGTATGCCCACACATTTACCTTAACATACTCATCTCAGCTACTTTTATCTTCTGGACATGAGAGTTATTGACATGCCAACACTCTGCTCCATATGGCATAGTTGGTCTAACTACAACTCTGTAGAACTTACCTTTAAGTTTCAGCGACACAACACACCGGAAGCGAGCCTCCGCTTCATCCATCCTGCTCCGATACGGTGCATGATATCCTCATCAATCTCTCTGTTACCTTGTATTATAGATCTAAGATACTTGAAACTACTTCTTTGGGGATGACTTGTGTATCAAGCCTCACCTCCATATCCGGTTCCCGGGTACCGTTCTGAACTTGCACTCCAAGTATTCCGTCTTGGTCTTGCTCTACTTGAAACCCTTAGACGCTAGGGTCTGCCTCCAAACCTCCAGCCTCTCGTTTACACCACCCCGTGTCTCGTCAATCAGAACTATGTCATCGGCAAATAATATACACCATGGCACCTCTCCTTGAATGTGTCTCGTCAATGCGTCCATCACCAAGGAAAATAGAAATGGGCTAAGAATTGATCCCTGGTGCAACCCCATTACAATCGGAAAGTGCTTCGAGTCTTCTCCTGCTGTTCTAATCTCAGTCTTAGCTCCATTATACATGTTCTTAATCACCCTAATATAGATTACCGGGACCTCTTTAGCCTCCAAGCATCACCGAAGCACCTATATTGGGACTTTGTCATATGTTTTTTCTAGGTCAATGAACACTATATGCAAGTCCTTCTTCATCTCCATGTACCGCTCCACCAATCTCCTCACAAGGTGAATGACTTCCATAGTCGGACGCCCCAACATGAAACCGCACTGGTTCTCATAAATGGACGCACTTCTTCTCAACCTCACTTCAACCACCCTCTTCCAAACTTTCATCGTATGACAAAGCAGCTTAAATCCCTATAATTATTGCAACTTTGGATATCACCCTTGTTCTTATACAATGGAATCATCGTACTCCACCTTCATTCTTCGGGCATCTTCTTCGTCCTAAAAATGACGTTGAACAGCCTAGTGAGCCACTCCAAACCTGCCCCACCCGCATTCTTTCAAAATTCTACGGGGATTTCATCTGGCCCGGTTGCTTCGCATAGCCCCCTCGAACTCCTCTACGCTTATACCCTTGCAATACTCGAAATCCCAGCGAATCTCGAAGTGTTCCAAATCGACAAGTGTAATGCTTCTATCACCCACTTCATTCAGGAGTTTATGAAAATATGTCTTGCCATCTTCATCTAATCTGAGTCTCTTCCATCAAAACTCTACCTTCCTCGTCTTTGATGCAGTTTGAGAACAAATGTGAATATATAAATTATTTCATTATTCCTTAATTCCGGTTTTTTTGTTGCATTGACTTCCTGGGTAGAAACGAACAAAACCAAGGACTTTGGGTCCAACCAAAGAAGAAAAGAGAAAATAAAGGATGTTTTACAATCTTACTGTTGTGAACTAACTACCCGCTGTATTTAATAGCAACGCCTTGCCTTAAGAAAAAAAGTCCACATTTTTCCGTTTCGTATATCTCGACGAAATCGCTGGTACGTGAAGATCGATTTCCTTTACAATCAAAAGCTAATTGATAAGGAGGCCGAATTTGTAGATCAGCATCCTCCGATCGCGTGGTATGCTCCTATACAATCTCACATTGCATTTCGAAATTTTCCCATTTTTTCTCCTTTTTTTATGAGCAGATCTGATTTGGTTCGACTCAGATTCTTTGTTCTTAGTATATCTTCTGCCATTTTAGTTGTGTGGGATCGTGAATTTTGTTTTGTTAATTTCATTTTTGAGGACAATATGGTCTCTATGTTGCTAGCCATGTTCAATTTGTTGGAATTTTGTGATGCAGAATTCTGAATGTCTGATTTTATTTGCCTTATTAGATTACAAAAGAGAATAATTAGTGCTCCTTATTTGTTTTTGATAAATCTAGATGGCTGCCATTTGGCACTTCGAGTTGTAATCTCGTTATATCTTTGTAAATGAAAAAGGGTATTGTACCTTTTTGTGTAGAATTCTCAGCTCCAAAATTAGAAGAAGTGGGGGAATTAAATGTTCTTAAAATTACTTCTACATATACCAAACAAGTAGAGCAGAATACTTAAACAAGTGTCCCTCTAGTCAGGGGCGGATGCAGGATATTGGCAGCAGCCAACAGGTTCATCCGAACCCAGTATTTTCGACGCGCGGAACATAAATTTATATGTGAAAATCTACAACTGCAACGAATGTTAGATTCACCCATAATTTAAAAGTAAAATGAGTTAGTGCTAAGAACCTTACAGGTCGAACTCATGAATTTTAAATCTCGGATCCGCTTGCTTCTAGTTCCACTTTCAGCTCCTATTGTAAAGGTAATTCCTCCATATGCTTCAATCTTCATAAAAAGAAAAATAGGCAATTCCTCCATATTTCACAACTTCGCTTTTTGTTGCCCACCTATTCTATCTATTCTTCTTGCTGTTGTCACGTCACTGTGAATTTTCTTTGGTTTGCCTTGAATCTTCAACTCTTGCTATAGCTACCTTAAGAACTTGAGACCAAGGTGCAGTTGATTCAATTGCAAAGCAGTCTAAACTCATGCCAATGCATTCTTTTTCTTATTCTTATATCTCTCTCTCGTCCAGCATCATAAAATCTGTTTAAAGTGCTTTAGTGCTCATTGGTTCTTTACACAACTGATTTTCGAGACCTTCCTCAAATATTTGCTGTTACTTTAAAGCTTAAATTTTTAATATCACCTCCTCGCGTCCTATTTTCTTTTATTGATTGGTGCTTTTTTATAACCTGTTCTTTGACAATTTTCATGATCATGTTGTATGGGCTATGTTACTATCTTTGTAGATGTTGTTATAAAACATATTGACCTACTAGAAATTTCCACTGGAAATAATGGTTTGTATTCTAAATACATTATTTGCCCAATACAAGGAAACATTTGAAGGTTCCTTTTTAAGTTGGATAAAAGCTGACGTGTGACTGCACTACAGAGAAATCAAAGTTTGGATTTGTATTTGTTCCTTTTGTGGAGTCTTTGTTCTTTTCCAAATCAACACGAGTTTAACTCGAAACAATATTTGTCATCTTTTGTTCAAGCAGAAAAATATGGCCAATGATGTCGAAGCTAAAGGATTCAACCCAGGCTTGATCGTCTTACTTCTTATTGGTGGGCTCGTGTTGGCGTTTCTCATTGGAAACTATGTCCTTTATGTGTATGCCCAGAAAACCCTTCCTCCAAAGAAAAAGAAGCCGGTGTCCAAGAAGAAGATGAAGAGGGAAAGGCTGAAGCAAGGTGTATCAGCACCCGGAGAGTAAATGTTTAGACACATTGGAGGAGATTCCCCTTGTTCATGTTGAAAGAGAGAATATGTCTGAGTTATTCAGCAGCACTTTAATCAGATGGTTGTACTTTTTAAGGTTAATACTTTCCTGTCACCATTATTAGAACTTAAAAGATTGCCAGCTAACTGAGAAATTTTCCTAGAAGCTACTGTTCTTCCTTTTTCCTTCTAGCAGAACTATTGGGTTTCTGTTTTTCCTTTTGGTGGTGATGTGAGGTTTATGCTTGGTGCTGCCATCTTAGGTTGCATGTTTGTTGAAGTTGTTGAGCTTAGCCCTCGAAAGACTATAATGGCGGTGAAAGAAATGTGGCAGGAACTGAATTCACTGGTTTCCGTAGAATTGTGGTAGTTTTTTAGTTGTAATATCGGCATATACCACTTAGAAAGAAACTTGCATTGCTTATGCATTTACAAACATATTGTAGTAGATGAATGTTGGAAAAAAGAAGAGGCAGACAAAAAGTCTAGTGTTTAAGTAGAGAAAGGTAGAGACAGTTTGAGATCGCAAAAACTTGTAGTGTTCTTATTGCCTATGAGCTATGATTGATTTAGTGGCTGTTCAGCATTATTGTGGTTTAGTAGAGAAGAATAACAGAGTATTATTTGACATGAGTTATGGTCATGTATTGATACACAATTCTAATGATTTTATTGATCGACAGTAAAGGCAATTGCACCAAATAAAATCTCATCCTCATTTACACAAATTAAAGTAGTAGATATATTTAAATAGAAAAAACTCAATCTAGTGATTATATATATACATCTGCATGCAGAATTAGGGAACACTCTCCATAAATCCATAATCCACTGATGAAAACAAAGAAATTTTAACTCATCTTACTTTTGCTTCGTTTAACCTAGAATTAATGAAACTCTGGATGATTGCTCTTTCCAAGTTTCAAAAAGAAAAATGACACTGTATAGCCACTGTAAAAATAATAGCTGAAAAAATATATAAAATTTATATATCTTTTTTATATATATACATTTTGTATGTTATATACAAAAATTATACAAATTTTATACACTTTTTCGACTACCATATGTAAATAGTTTCTAGCACGGGCTAAAAGTGATAGTACCCCTTTCAAAAACACCCAAATAAATCAAACTTCATACAAACTCATCCATGAATTTTCTTCCCCTGCAACAAAACCATGTATTAAATCAAACTTAAAAAATGAACATACAACGTAGAATTCTTGAAATACTACTTCATGTGTAGTAGCCAATAGGAAGAGAGTTTCTCACGTGAGTTAGGCCAGGCTTACTAGCTCTAATGCCTTTAGATTTGCAATCATTATGTTGTCCCTTGGATCGTTTGGCGAAGGAATGTGAGAATGAGTTTCAGGACCTCTATAATCGATATAAATATCCAAATCCATGCTTGACAAATCCCTTCTCCCTATAAAGAAAACATCATTTACTTATGTACATAACAAAGTCTCACATTGATTGATTGCTGAAAAGATTGAAAAAGTTATATATTAAGTATTTTTGGAGGATATTTGAAAAAAATCGCTCGGGCTTCGTCCAAAAAAAATAATATCAATTGATTTAGCCCAACATGATAAAAAAAACGAGGTGCCATTAGGAGGTGGACGAACAAACCTGAAGAAGAACAAGGTACCATCAAGAGGAGTAGGAGGAAGAAAATGGAAGTGAAGCTAGCCTTAAGTTTCATGACAAATAAAGCTAGCTAGCTTGAGTTAATTTTTTTCACAAACTCAAGGGTCTTTCTTATGATGATAAGAATTAAGAGGAGTTCTTTTTGTTTTATTTTTTTTGGCTAAAGGAGCAAGAAACTATTCCTAAATCACGAGTTATTGGATCAGGGAAGAAGCATGAAGTGGAGGTGGGCAAGGGGGTATTGAAAGATCAAGGATGGAATACATGAGTAAAGGAAATGCACAAGTTTTGGCAATATTTGAAAGTGTCGCTATCCTCACAGCAAATTAATTACAAGGGATTGATCGATGATGTGTTGGGTTGGAACATTTTATGTAATGAACAGTGGCAGTTGTGTATTATTGCAAAAATGTCCAGCAGTTAGTTCAGGTTCCATTTGCTAGCCTCACGAACAATATCATTATCTTCTTGAGTAAGATCACGTCTTTTGTTACGAGCTTGTATACATGCTTTTATTTAGTCTTGGCCGGATCATCCACAACTAAAAAACACATCTATCAGCTACTACAAAGAGCAAAATATCGTGTCTAATACAATTTACTCGTGCCATAAATTTTTGGCTTTAATTGAAACGTGACAGACATGTGAAAGCTGAATGATGATCGTACTCTGTATTTTTTAGTAAAATATTTCACACTCAATGTTTACCTAAAACCAATATATTTTATGTATTCTGCGGCCATGGGCGGAGTCAGGGGCGAAAGAGGTTCATCCGAACCACCTTCGCCGAAAAATTACATTATTATATATATTAGGTTAAAATTATTTTATGTACATAGATGTTGGATTCCCTTGACATTTTTTTGTATTTTTACTTCTTCATATTTTAAACCTTATTACTGAAATTTTTGGATGTGCCACTGCCTACGATATAAGTATACATGTTTTTTTTTTTCTTTTCATTGTCGGATGCATTAGGTAAAATGATGCACGCATTAGCTTTGTATATTAATAATACTTTGTTTGATACACTTTTTGAACATATACATTAGTTATGCAAGCATTAATTGTACACCTTATTTGGTATTATCATATGCATAACTAATGCATAACAAAATCATGGTAGTAACAATGCAATGAGTTTTAATACATGCATTAACTTAGTTGAAGATAAAATTGTCCTTCAAAATTTATGCTTGATTAAAATATACTATTATATTAATGCAAGTTTGAATAATCCGAGAAAGTGAGAAAAAAATTATATCCGTAGTAAATAAATAAATACTTAGCATATTTCTTTTTTATAATTAAATATTAAGTTCTATACTACAATATAGGTAGACAAATCAAATAATTTTTTAAAACCTTTTTCATATAAAAACATTACTCAACATATGTTTCTTTTAAAAAGATAAAGTGATAGACTGGTTATGAGGGTATTTTTATACAGAAGCGAATCCAGGATTTAAATTCTATGGGTTCACCATTAAGGGTTTTTAGCATTACACCATTATATTTTTAAAGTTATGAGTTTATTTTACTATTTATTGTAATTTTAATAAATTTTTACACAGAAATTTATACTCCGCAATGAAAGTACTGGGTTCAGTTGAACCCAGTGCTAGAGGGCTGGATCCACCCTTTTTTTTGTAAATAAATAATTCTTTTAGAAATTGTGCAATGCTTTAATACATCAAACCAAACAATGAATAAGAAATATGTCAGCATAACTAATGCAAGCATAACTAATATCAGCATTACTAATACACCATATTCAACATTATTCTTATACACTCTACCAAACGACCCCTTAGTTTTAATAAATCCTGCAATAGTATGACATTACATACCATCGACACCTGTTGTTAATCGTTTAATGAGTGAATGAGTTTCGATTTGATATATTTGAACTTATAGTTGAAAATTTGAAGGTCAATATACTAACGTCATTAAGGGCTCGTTTGGTATCATGGTGTGCTGTGTAAGGCAATTAATTATGGTATAAAAATTTATATTGAGTCCATATATTATTTGATTGTGATTTCAAATGCAAGATAATAATACATGTATAACTTTATAGTGTATTATCTTATGGAATAACTAATTGATAGACAAGCTCTAAAGGATAACTATCTTTTGTCTTTTCCCAAGAAGGCTATGAAGGTACAATAACGTTCGATCAGTGAGTTATTACGTACTCTTGCAATGGTGATTGTTTCTAGGCAAACTTCATGGTTGTTTATGTATCCCTATCTCCTTTATCACTAAACAATCATTTAGGGGCCTTAGCTGGTGATCTGGATTGTATCCTCTCCACCTAATATTCTAGAGTATAATTATAAATTTTTATTTTTAATTTAAAAATAAACAAATAATTTAGATGATACTTTACTTTGCATATCCAATTTTAATGCAATAAACTAAATACCCAACAAGAAATAATTCATGTATTATTAATTTTAGTAATATTAATTCATGAATTACTAATCCAAGTATAACTTGTCTTCGACGAGGTGTTATCAAAGATTGATTGGTAAACTGTTTATATCATAGTGTACAACAATAGTAATGTTGGCTATTTGACTGTTACACATGTATAGGAGCGGGAAACGGGCGGGTCGGGTTAGATATGAAAGGGTAAAAAACGGGTAATTCAAAAACGGATAAATTATCCAACCCGACCCATATTTAATACAGATAAAAAATGGGTTAATCGGCGGATAATATGAATATCCATATTATCCATTTCTTCTTGAATATGATTACTTTTGGGAGAATTCAGTCTCCCAAACTTGAGGAACCTCCAATTTGAGGCTTTACAAATGTAAAAGTTAAATCGATTAATTATCCACTTATTATCTTCTTTTTAAGTGGATAATATGGTTTTTATCTATATTCGACCCGTTTTTAAAAAATTCATTATCCAACTCATTTTTAATAGATAATATGAGGAATACTGTTTTCTTTTAACCATTTTATCACCTCTACACATGTGTATAGTAACATGAGGTTGTTTTACCATGTTCATTGTTTAATTATCAATGACTTTGATCAATTAAAATAAGACGTAAAGTCTTCAAAACTTACTAAATACCAAAAAGAGTAACAACAAAAAACGCTGTTCGATGCCCAACATATGCAATAAGTGCGAGTTATTTCTCTTCAGCTATATTAAGTAGTGTAGGATGGACCAGCAATATTAAAGACTATCTTTTTTCAGGAGGCGCAGATAATAATACCTCAGTAAATGTATACCGTGTCTATCCAATTTAAGTGTTTATGAAAACCTCACTAATGCTCAGTAAATGAATTAATAACAATTTAATAACCTTTTAAAATCAAATTAAATAGCAAGAAATTTCGAAAAAAGAATCACAACACCAATATGTTTATCTTACTATTTCCCTTAATTTATTCTTTTTCAGTAAAAAAAATAAAAATGTTTCATGATGTTTCTTTTTTCCCTTACAACAACTTTGTATTTCTATTTTATTAGTAAGGTGGTAAATTTAATCTCCAAATCAATATCGAAATTAAATACGTTAATATTTAATTCTACTTTTAATTTGACTGGACACAAGATTTTAAAAAAGCAAAAATAACTTATAAATCTTATTACCTTATGTATGTGTGTGTAAAATGTATAATTAAGAAGTTACTAAATATAAAAAAGATAAGTACATAGTTTTTAAAACAGGCTACAAAAGAAAGTCAACACATGAATTAAAATAGAGGGAGTGCCTTTTTTTGTGAGGGGATTGATAAAGTGCAAGGTAATAGTCCTACAAATAATATAAAGAGTTATTTGTCATTGCCCCTTTACAATTTTAAACAAGCACTTACGTTTAACAACTGTTGTTTTAACACATAACAGTAACGGTCAGTAATCTTTACAAAACTAACCTTTTTCAGTTTCTCTTTCTAACTCACTCTAGCTGTGGATGCTTTTATTTTATGATTTATTAATGTTATTATTAAAAGCAAATCAAGAAAACTCAGAAGCATCTAATCATTATCTTCAGGATAAATAAAATAGTTTAGATAATTACAAATTACAGTTATGGGGTCCACTTACCCCAAGTGGGGCCCATAACCAGCTGGTCTTTTTTCATGCTCTCTCATTCATGGTTGAAATTTTCCACTCTTCTTCGTCAAGATCTAATTTTTATCACACTAAAGGGTACTAAAGTAAGAGGGGTCCAACACTTTACTAATCTATTTTTGTTACACTGTACAAAATAGAAATATATTATGTGAATAAAGCTACATTCTTTGAAACAAAGAAGAACAAAATTAGATATTTTTCTGAGATCTGAAGAAGCTCCATTTTTTCACAGGGTAATAATTCCTCATACTTCAGATCTTTCTTTAACTTCCAATTCAGATAAAATATGTATAGTTTATCCTGTACAATTTTCATTTGTTGAGGTTTCTTAAAATTGAAGCTAGTTGCAGTGTCATTTTCTTTAATGTCTTTTATAATTTTGGTGGGCTGTTTTTGTTGTTGTTGTTGTTGTTGCTGTTGTGTATATTCATTATTTTCCATGATTTTTCTTACTATCTTTAGAACTGTAATATAGTAAATTGGATTAGTAGTTCTGTTATTCTGTTTTTAGTTGCTGAGAATGTATTGAGATAAAGAGCCAATTTTGATCTATTAAAGTGATTTTTGACCACTTGATTTTTATTTGAGGATGATTAGACATGACTGTTTAATTCTTAGATCGTTCAGTTGTTACAGTCTTTTCTTTTATATCTTCAGATAATCTTAGGTTATTTCCTCACCCTTCTATTGTCTCAACACAAACATAAATGGCAAGAAAATATACATTTGTCTACAATTGTGATCTTAAGTCAATGGGATTTAGCTTCCTCTTTATTATGTGAATTATGGGGATGAATCTCTCAGTGAAAGGTTCATTCAGCCACGTAATGTGCTTTGTTTTGTCTTTTAGATAGGGAAAATTGAGGAATAAATTGAAAATGGGGAAGAAAGGAAGCTGGTTTTCTTCAGTAAAGAAGGCTCTGAGCCCAGATCCTAAGGTGAGAATGCGGAAAAAGTTTTGTGGAATAACTGTATCGGGATTTTTGTTTAAGTATGATATAAGGCTTTTTTTCCTCATTTAACAGTGACTAACAGTTTCTTGAGTTTAGTTTCAGAAAGGAAGTAAATCAAAGAAGAAATGGTTTGGTAAAGAAAAGGATCCAGTTCCAGATTCTTCGTCCCTGGTTGCTTCCTCAGTGTATCCTCCTCGTTCAGTTCCTCCAGTAGGAGAGGTCGCACTGGTTGAAGTGGAAGAGGAGCAGACAAAATATGCAAATTCCGTCGCAGCTTCCACTTCTGCAGCTGCTGAATCTGCTCCTTCAGCCGCCCACCCTGCTACAGAGGTCGTCTCGTTAACTAAAGCGATTAAGTTTGCAGGCAAATCAAAGGAGGAAGTAGCCACAATCAGGATTCAGGCTGCATTTCGAGGATATCTGGTTTGCTTCTGTACATTCTCATAAGCTAGTTTACCATAGCTTGATGCTTTTCCTTATTAGCTCGGTAAAGCTAGGAATAAATGGTTTGATACTAAGATGGAACTTGTTATCGGGGTTTATCATCTGCAGGCGAGGAGGGCATTGAGGGCGTTAAGAGGACTTGTCAGACTCAAATCACTTGCTGATGGACCTACTGCAGAACAGCAAACTGCCCATACTTTAAAATGCATGCAAATGCTTTCTCGTGTGCAGTCTCAGATTAGTTCCAGAAGGATCAGGATGTTGGAAGAGAACCGAGCTCTCCAGAGGCAGCTTATGCAGAAACATGCAAAAGAACTTGAGAGTTTGAGGGTCAGTTTTCTTCCTTTATTCCACCTTCTTTTTTCTTGAAAGAAGGGATGTTACTGCTGGAATGTTGGAACTTGATCCTCATTAGGTATCGATAACCCGAGATGAATCTGTCTCTCGAGAGAACTAGAATGCGAAGCAATTAGTGCTTAGTGTTTAAATAAAGTTCACTAAGAAATGTTATATGTCAAATAAGGAAACTTTAACTCCAAAAAATGCTGTATCTACACTTGACCACCGAATAATTATTCACTGTTTGCAGATTTCACTGTTTTAAAAGTTATGTAACTCATCTGTTTTGTTTCAATTTTGATATGTTCACCGTGAATCTATATCTGTACAACAGGAAGTTTCGAAATGGGTTGTTTGCTTTTTGTCTAATAGCATATCTTGTTTGTTTTTACAGAGAGGGGAGGAATGGGATGACACTGTGCAATCAAAAGAGCAGGTCGAAGCAAGCTTACTCAAGAAATATGAAGCTGCAGTGAGACGTGAAAGAGCACTAGCTTATTCATATTCACATCAGGTAATTAGCTAGTCTTTTCTTTTATACAAAATAATCAGCATTTGGAAAGAGTGCAGTCGATGCATATGGGTACATTACAGAGAATGTGAAGGGTTAGGATGTACGTAGCTTCCTCGTCTCATCTGCTTTCGTTTTCCCTATTAAACATTAAATAGTGCATTATTTCAGCAGGATGACTTTAGCATGCGTTTAATTTATAAGATCACAGCTAGTTAGAAGATTTTTAGTATTGCTTGTGACAAAAACTTTGTGTGGACAGAAAACCTGGAAGAAGCCATCAAAATCTCCCAACTTGTTGTTTATGGATCCAACCAATCCTCAGTGGGGTTGGAGTTGGTTAGATCGGTGGATGGGCGCGAAAGAACTCAAAAATGATCAAATGTCCATTAGAAGTGCCAGTATGAGCGTTTCTGGAGGAGAAATTACCAAGGCATTTGCCCGGCATCAACTGAATGCTGATCTTCCTTCTTCTCCGTCCAGCCAAAAGCAAGGTCACCAATCTCCTACTACCCCTTTCAAGCCAGCCAATTCAGTCGCAGCCAGAAAATTGAAACCGGCAAGAGTAGCTGCAATAAGCCAAGATGATGATGCGCGAAGCATGATCAGTGTTCAGTCAGAACGTAATAGGAGGCATAGCATTGGCGTATCATCTATAAGAGATGATGAGAGCTTGGCAAGCTCATCCTCTGTACCAAGTTATATGGTACCTACTAAGTCAGCAAAAGCAAAAACACGGTTGCAAAACCCTTTAGGTGTGGAGAACGGTACACCAGAAAAGGGATCAGCAGGGTCTGTCAAGAAGCGGCTCTCTTACCCGCCTTCACCGGCCAGACCAAGACGGCATTCAGGCCCCCCAAAGTTTGAGAATATGTCCCTAAACACCTCCATTGCTGAGGATAACGCGAACGAGGTCATCAATTAATTATTCTTGCCACAAGAAGCTATCCTTTTGCCCTACAACAAGAGCTAAATGCAGATAAGAAATAAAGATTAAAGACAAGGCATCATAAAATTCTTATTAATTTGTTGTTGTATTTGGCCGTACCTTGGATGGTTCTTGCTTTTAAATATTTCATTTCTTCCACAGTTGTTGATAAGGTGAGTTGTGATAGTAGTAAATCATTTTAAAGAAAACATTTTCCTTGATTGTGATTATATATGTAATATGACTATCCTTCTTATGTACTCCTATAGTGAAAAGATTATTTATTTATTCAGTTAAATGTGCATTATTTTCTGTCTCTAGATCAATTAGTATTTGTCTGCTTGAATTCCGGGGATTGTTGATAAACAGATAGCCTTAAACCTGAATGTCAATCACAACAAGTACGTGTCTTTGCCGGGTAAGTTTGCACCACAAGCAACTGTAAAAAAAGGCATTTCTTAAGACCACATGCTGTTTTTAACGTAATATCAATGAAGGAAGGAGCTTGAGCAGAAATGAAATCTATGTAATTGGAAATGAGTTCTGAATTAGTGTAGATTACATATGAATCAGAATAGATGACAATTGACAATGATGAAACATATATGGCAATTAGGAAGGGAATGTATAGCATTGTGATGTTGATGAGAATCCAAAATGTAGGAGCAGCAAACTGGTTACAACGAGCAACTATTAACCGTTTCATCAGCCATCTGCATTGTTCTTGATGATATCCTCTATCAACATCAACCAAATCCTTTAAGTACCATGTCTTCTGCTCTGAAAGCACTTTCTGATACTATTGCAGACAGGAAATGTTGGAAGATCATTTGCCACGGTGATGGCGACGAGCAAAGGATGGGTAGCTCTTAGGGGTTAGCTCAATTGGCAAAGTTCTGTCTTAGGTATCAAGCCAACTAATTCTGGTATTTAAGTGGAGAAGGATAAAGGGGTGGGCTCATCATCCTTGAGTTTCGAAGGTTACGGTTGGCCTAAAGGGTCGGCGCCAGGCGGGGTTCTCTGTCACTAAGAAAACGAGAACAAAGGAGGGGTATTTTTGAATGTTTTTCTGCCTATCAATTTTTTTTTCTCCCACATTACAAAGACATGGCCATATTGCAAACAGAATTGGGAGCATGTAAAGAACTTCGTATTCTTTTTAATCCTTTTAAGTACTACTGCTGACAAGACATAACATAATCATTTGGTAATTGAAGATGGGTTAGATAAAAAAAGCACTTTAACTTTTTACATAAAGTTTAGATGTTGATGTTGTGGTTTTGAATGACAATATGTCTTTTTTTCCTTCTCTAGGTCAAATTGTCAACTCCATGATTTGAGGAATTGCATATATAAGATTGTACTCAACTGTCACACCTCAAACCATGGTCTGGGCGTAACACGGCACTCGGTGCCTAACTGCTCGTGACCGAGGGAACCAACTGGATGGCTGGATCAACATGTGGTATAACTGTAAGCTGAATATAAACATGCAACATGCTGATCACTAATGAGTCTGACTGAAATATCATAAATGCGTAAAATACTGAAAAGTCTGCAAGTATAAACGAGTGGCCAACAAGGTTAACACATAAAAGCCTACTAACATCTGTCTGACTGGACTATAGTCTAGCATACTAAAATGCTAACTGTTTACCGGGACAAGGTCCACGACATACCTTATCAACTGAAATACTACAAAGACTTGAAAAAAAGAGGGATCTGAAAGACAGGGGCTCTGATAAATGGTGAAAAGTGCATGTTTTGAGTGTGTCTATGTGTTATTTCGTATGTGAGTTGCGGGAGCTCACATCACTTTTGAAGTGAAAATATGCTCATTACGCGTTTCTTATGTGTAGGAATAAACTTGCGTGGAAAAGAATCAAATGGAGAAAAATTGGTGAAAAAAGAGCTGAAGAGAAAAGTCCCGGACAACGAAGCGAGGTTCACTTTGCCAGATCGGGACCGGAGCAGAAGAAACCAGGAAAGTCCCCGACAGCGAAGCGAGGTTCACTTCGCCAGACCGGGACCGGAGCAAAAAAATTCAACTTTTCCAATATGAATTAGGAGAAGCAAAATCCGGCCTAACTCAACCCTAAACCATATAAATATGAGTGTTAGCCACTTTTTAAAGGGAGAGAGAACTTGGAAGAGGCAAGAACACGCTTGGAGCAAGGATAAGGATTCACACGTTTTTTCCTCTTTCTTCCTAATTTTCCATTGTTATGAATTTTAATCTTAAATTTATGCAAACAATTATGAGTAGCTAAATTCTCATATAGGGTTTGATGGAACCTCCTGAAGGATGACTTTTCCACTGCATTTAATATGAATTTGCCATTTACTTTTCGCTACTTGTTCAACTATATGATTATTGTGGTTGATTGAAGGGCCCTCATTTGACGGTGCTTATTTAGTGTGTATTGCTTGGAAAGGGTACACATTTAGGTAGTTGTTGATCAACATCACTCCTAATGTATATGAGGAATCAATACGGAGGGTTTAAAGGTGGGATTAGGAATAACAAAACCTTGGTACGATCTTAGTGAGCGGAAAACTAGTTTCACCTAGCGTATTTCGGAAGAATACGTCTAGTAAATTATTGTATTTGCTCGGAAGAGAACTATGACACATAAAGTGCTCATGATCGGTAGAGAATATCTAGGCGAATTGATATAAGACAT
>MCJB01050708.1:196450-224131 GCA_002018475.1 Nicotiana obtusifolia | reverse complement strand
CCTGATGCTCTTGTCTATCTATAAAAGGTTAGACATTGGAAGGACAAGACCCACATCCATGTTACTACAGCTTACCGACCGAAAGGTGAAGAGGTCATCAGGTACACTTGATGATGTAATTGTGCAGGTTAGAAAGTTTGTGCTTCCGGAAGATTTTGTCATTCTGGAGTGCCAGGTTGATGAAGATATTCCCATAATTTTGGGAAGGCCATTCTTGGCCACAGGGAGAGCTCTGATTGATTGTGAAATTGGGGAGCTAAAGATGAGACTGAACAATCAAGAAATAATGTTCAATGCGCATAAGTCTATGCGGTGACCCATTGAGTTTGCTAAATGCTCTCTAATTGAAGTGTTGGATGTGATTCTGGATGAGGAAGATGAGACACTAAATGCAAAAGACCCTCTAGTAGCCTCCCCGATGAACTTAGAAGAGGTAGATGGTGAGGACTTGGCGGAATGGGTTTTGGACCTTGAAGGCCAAGGGTACTGGAAAAGAGAGCTCGAATTCGAGCCCTTACACGCAGAAGAAAGAAAGAAAGACCCCTCCAGCTAAGCCATCAATTGAAGATCCACCACAGTTAGAGCTAAAACAGTTACCGTCTCACCTCAGGTATGTTTTCTTAGGACCTAGTTCGACATTACCTATTATTATCTCATCTGGTTTGTTAGATGTGCAGGTAGAACAACTTTTCAAGGTTCTGAAGGAGTGCAAGAACGCAATTGGATGGACCATTTCAGACATAAAAGGTATCAGCCCAACATTTTGCATGCATAAGATTCTATTGGAAGATGGGCACAAACCTTCCAGAGAACATCAAAGAAGGCTAAACCCTAACATGAAAGAAGTGGTGAAGAAAGAAGTGATCAAGTGGTTAGATGCGGCAATCATCTTCCCCATCTCTGACAGCAACTAGGTCAGCCCAGTTCAATGTGTGCCAAAGAAGGGTGGAATGACTATAGTGAAAAATGAGAACAACGAGTTGATCTCAACAAGAGTAGTCACGGGATGGCGAATCTGTATGGATTACAGAAGATTGAACAAGGCCACCCGAAAAGACCATTTTCCGCTGTCGTTCATTGATCAGATGTTAGATAGATTGGCGGGGAGGTCCCATTTTTGCTTCCTGCATAGATACTCAGGGTATAACCAGATCTCTACTGCCCCGGAGGATAGAAGAAAAAATATCGCTCACCTGTCTGTATGGCATCTATGCCTTTCGGAGAATGCCGTTTGGCCTATGCAATGCTCCCGCCACATTCCAAAGGTGCATGATGGCCAGCTTCACAGATATGGTAGAGGACATAATGGAGGTTTTCATGGATGACTTCGCAGAGGTGGGGAACTCATTCGATGACTGCCTTATGAATCTGAAAAGAGTATTGAAGAGGTGTATGGAGACTAATCTAGTAGTGAACTGGGAAAAGTGTCATTTCATGGTACAGGAAGGTATAGTCTTGGGACACCTAGTGTCAAGTAAGGGAATTAAGGTGGCCCATGCTAAGTTTGATATAATTGAGAAGTTTCCTCCACCCACTTCTGTAAAGGCCATTAGAAGTTACCTTGGTCATGCCGGCTTCTACAGGCAATTTATAAAAAAAATTTCTAAAATTGCTAACCGTTTGTGTAAATTGCTTGAAAAAGATCATCCCTTTGTGTTTTCTGATGATTGCAGGGTAGCTTTTGAGGAATTGAAAAAAGAGGCTGGTGACTGCACCAATCATAGTGGCACCTGACTGGGAGCAACCTTTTGCGCTGATGTGTGATGCAAGCAATTATGCTGTGGGAGCAGTTCTTGGACAGCGAAAAAATAAAGTCATGCATCCAATATACTATGCAAGTAGAACCTTGAGTGGTGCCCAACTAAATTACACAGTGACCGAGAAAGAGATGTTAGTAGTGGTGTTTGCATTTGACAAATTCAAGTCATACCTGATAGGCTCGAAGGTAATTATTTATACTGACCATGCTGCTCTTAGGTACCTAATTGAGAAGAAGGAGTCAACGCCGCACCTGATTCGATGGGTTCTACTGCGACAAGAATTTAACTTGGAAATCCGTGACCGGATGGGAGTGGAGAACCAAGTGGCTGATCATTTGTCTAGATTGGAAGGAGCAGAGAAGAAGGTTGAGGTGGAAGAGATTGTGGAGACTTTACCGGATGAACAACTATTAGCCACGAGCCTTGAGGTAGGCCCATGGTATGCAGATATTACAAATTACCTGTCGAGCGGTATTGTTCCCTATGACATTTCCTCTGTTCAAAAGAAAAAGTTCTTTCGTGACTGTCGTTATTGGGATGAGCCTTATCTGTTCAGGATTTGTTTTGATAACATGATCCGGAGATGTATCCCCGAGACAGACCAATCTTCTGTTTTGCAGGCTTGTCACGCATCCCCATATGATGGCCATTTCGGGGGAGTAAGCACAGCCCCGAAAGTGTTGAGTCGGGCTTCTACTGGCCGACATTGTTCAAAGATGCACGCATCTGGGTAAAGGGTTGTGATGAATGCCAACGGACCAGGAATATTTCTCGTCGACATGAGATGCCCATTAACCCAATTCAAGAGGTGGAAGTGTTAGATGTATGGGGAATCGATTTCATGGGGCCTTTTGCCAGCTCATATGGCAACAAGTACATACTTGTAGCTGTGGACTATGTGTTAAAATGGATGGAAACTATGGCACTCTCAACAAATGATGCAAAGGGATTCATTATTTTTTTGAGAAGGAATATATTCACCCGGTTTGGCACTCCAAGGGCAATAATCAGTGATGGAGGCACTCACTTCTGCAATCGAGCCTTCGCAAAGTTGTTAGAAAAATATGGTGTTCGCCACAAGGTTGCCACTCCATATCATCCATAAACAAGCGAGCAAGTGGAGGTGTCGAACAAAGAAATAAAGAGTGTGTTGACAAAGACCGTAAATGCTACAAGAACAGATTGGGCAAAAAAGTTAGACGATGCACTCTGGCCAATCATACCACTTTTAAAACTCCGATTGGCATGTCTCCATATAAACTAGTGTTTGGGAAATTGTGTCACTTACCCGTGGAGTTAGAGCATAGAACTTTGTGGCCATTAAGGTAGCTGAATCTCGACATGAAAATAGCGGGTACACGTAGAGTCACAGAGTTGCACGAGCTTGATGAGTTCCGCTACCATGCTTTTGAGAGTACAAGGCTATATAAGGAGAGAATGAAGATGATGCATGACAAAAATATTCTTGAGTGAAATTTTAAACGTGGAGACATGGTATTGCTCTACAATTAGAGATTGAAGCTGTTTCTGGGCAAGTTGAAGTCGAGATGGTCAGGACCATTTCGTGTGGTAGAGATGCATCCTACTGGAGCCGTAGAAATTTCATCAGAAGATGGCTTTCGCAAGTCCAAAGTTAACGAGCAAAGGTTAAAACATTATCAACGCATGATTGAGGAAGATAAAGTGATCTCGACCATGTACTAGAAGGATCCTTGATAAGGGATGGCCCGAGTTGTGGCGCGACATTAAATTAGGCGCTTCGTGGGAGGCAACCCATTGTAATGTTGTAATTCATCGTGCCGCGACGTTAAATCAACCGCTCGTTGGGAGGCAACCCAATTTTCTTATTTTCATCTAGTTGTCATTTACTTTTCAAAAAAAAGAAGAAAAGAAAGAGAACGTGGGGAGGCAGCAGCGAAGCGCAGTTCGCTTCGTGAGATCGAGACTAAGAATGTTGAGGAGCAAACTTTTGGAGGTAGCGAAGTGTGTCTCGCTTAGAAAGACCGGGACCAAAAGAGAGAAAAACAAATATAGAGTGGACAGCGAAGTGCCCATGGCTTCGCGAGACCGGGACTGGCCACAACTGAACAGGTAAAGGGGCGCGTCTCTCGGTCGCGCGTCGCGTGGTCCTGGCCCGACCCCAGGTATTTTCTTAATTTTTTTTTCTTTCTATTTTTCTGTTTTCTAGTTAGTTTATAAAATACATTTAAAAAAACTCTCCCGTTCCCTTATGTCATAACACCATTGGCAAATTGAACCAAATGAAGCTTAATAAAAGTTGTGCACATAAAGTGTTTCATGAATTTCCCGAATGAATTTTTTGGTGAGGTTTAGTGACGTCTGAGTTAGGGGTGCTTATCGCGCAGATCGGGAAGATAATTACACTTAGTGGTTCAGCTTATCGGTTATCGAATTATAAATGTAGTAATCTGCTAGCTATCCAATAAGACAACGGGCGGATTGGTATCGAATTAACGATTATCGGGCGGTTATCGAACGGTTTATCGGCTAAAAATTGTAGGCTTTCATACTACTTTTGGTCCAAACCCACCTGCCATAGCTTTCACCAAATTTCAATATGCTAACTGATGGAGAGCATTGTGTGGAGGCAAAGGGTTTCAAAGCTTTAATATTTTTTCCAGCATTGTATTTAGTGGCATTAGGGAGTGGTTATGTGAAGCCAAACATGATAGCTCATGGTGCTGACCAGTTTAATTACCAATACAATCCCCTGATTATCTGAGCATTGACAGTATTAAAATTGTTAAATGTTGTAGTATTTATTTTGCAATGATCAAATGATTAAGGTAAATTTTAAAACTGTAAGGGACACGAACATTATCATGACCGTTCAATTTCGATCAGATCGAGCTGCAATGATCGTGCTTAAATGTGGATTAAAAAAATATAATAACATGAGTTAGGGAGGTAGAAAATACCAATAATTGAGTTAAGAATTGTGATATTAGCAGAGGTAGAGAGGAGACATCAAGCTTAAAATTTTCCAAAATAAAAACGCAAGTTCCGAGGAAGTGCATGAAACAAAAGAATGGTGATAGTTTCGCATATCTATTTTGTTCAAGATTTTCTGTATAACTGTTTATTTTATTATTTTTCTTATGTTAAATTTACATATGATTTTATATTAAAATTATTAATTTTCTAACGGCGGACTTACTAATGCCTTATCAAAAGAGTTTTAAAGGTCAAATTATTGTTTTACTTACCTAAAATTTGAAAAGTTGCATTAAAAATTAAATTGATTGGCCCATAAAATTATCCTACATAATGTACTTCATAATGAATTCAATTGAGAATTAAAAATTAGGGATTTAGCCATTTAGGATTTCAATAGTACTTTATATACATAGGGGTAAAGGTGTAAAAATAAAAATTCTTAACGGGTTAACAGTTTATCCGACAACAAAATTGATAGTTCGCCCCCAAATCGTTAAGCCTTTAATTATAAAATCCCAATCCGTTCACCATCCATTACCCTGATAATCCACTATGAATAAGCCAATAAGCCATTGTTCGGTTCGGTTAACGGTTTCGGTCCGGTTTTGAACGACCCTAGTCTGAGTAGCTAACTTATCTCTATTGGTAATACGAACATATCTAATGTGTGGGGTGGCCATTGGGTGTCTTATGAACTTCAATTGTGCTCTTTCTAAGGCACGTATCATCCGCAGCCAACTTAGGCATGACTGAGGTGTTTCCTTACCCACATGTTGTTAAATTGTGCTAAATAACATGGAATGACCATCAAGTTACAGACTGATGCAGAGGGGCTCCAAACAGTTGATTTGAGTGCTACTGATGGCACTATTGCAAAGGAGCCAAGGCTAGCTGCTATGACCGAGGGTCACTACCGGTCTTCACCACGACCCGAGTGATTTTGAGGGAGTTTCTAACACCCACTCTACTTTTGATCTTGCTTATTTGTATTTTTGTGATATTATGCAACTGAGGACATTGCGCATTCTTTAGTGTGGGGTGGGGTGTCAGACTTTAATTTTTGTGGCATGTTCTTAATTGCTAGTGATATATTTTGAATTGCATGATCACTCTTATGACCATTGTAATTGTATAATTGTAGTAGTTTTTTTTAGTGGCTTAATCCCGGGTTTGTTTTAAACCACGGTTCTTTCTAGAGGATGCCATTTTCTTGAACCGAATAGTTTTAAGTAGATTATTTTTCAAACTTTGTAGAGAATTGTGGACATTTCCCGATGATGGATTACCTAGATAGTTTTCTTGAGGGACTAAAGTCTAGAGAAAAATACAAAAAGATTTTTTTTGTTTCTCTTTCATTTTTTTTTTTCTGGTTGAACTGGCAATGGAATTGGAAGGAGCTTGAGTAATTTGTGCTTTTGACATGTTTTATATCGAGGCTTAGGTCTGGAGCATTTAAACGAATTACTTTCTTCATGATCTCTATAATTACTTGCTTTGACAATATGTGTGGCTTTATTTTGACACCGAGGCTTATCTATAGACTCTTGTGATTTATTTCGGTATACTGGAATTTTATGATGATTGTGTTAGTTGTTTTAACTCAAGAGTCAGGTCCGAGCCGTCCTAAGTGAGTCATGTGCATTGTGTGAGGTGAGACTTCAGTGTAATCCGTGCCATCCTTGATGGTCTAGAACTTGCCCCGTGTGTGAGTCAAAGCAAAATGATTAAGTCTTGGAAGTTTGGGAAGTGATATAGGATTTCTTTGATTGACCATGTAGCCTATTTGCCTACCGGTGTTGATATTACCCGTAGTCACCCCTTTTGAGCCTTAGACCTTTTCTTTGGCAACCACATTACTAGCTGAATCTCCTTTGTTCTTAATCAAAACTTGCTGAGCCTTCTCCGAAAGCACTTAAGTAGCTAGAAGAGTAAAGAAAGGGATTGGGTAGCTTTTGAGTGGAACCATAGAAAGGTCGAAAAGGTACACTTGTGTATAAACAAAAAGAGGTACTAGCCGAAAATACCAAATTAAAGAGAGTAAAGAAAAAGAAAAAAATGAATAACACCTCTCATATCTTTGTCTGGGCTAGTAAATATTTATATGTTGATGTGCTTAATGAAGAAGGGCTTAAATATGCACGGTTTCATGGCAAGACATCAAATTGGTCAAGACAAGAAGGTGCTTAAAAGAGAAGTGTGTATTAAAGTGCTTAGGAGGGTTAGTCACTATTTTTTCAAATATATCCCACCTGTCCCTTAGCCTACATTATAACCTATAAAGTCCTACTCAGTGTTTTAAAAGGTGTGGGCGTAAGGCAAGGCGTTTTACATATGCTTCAGCGAGGCGTAAGCCCCAAGGCACGGGGCGTAAGCCCTATAGGTATTTAATTTTTAATATTTTATAAAATAATATAATTACAGTAAATATTTATAAACAGGTAAAATTGCATAAAAATTGAAGAAAACTATACATATACATACATACATACATACATACATACATATATATATATATATAGGGGGCGGAAGCTAGTCCCCGAAGGGGTTAAGGGGACTGGAAAAATACGAGGAATGTAAGGAACAGGAAGCAATAAATAAAAAAAATAGGCGGCAGAGCCGACCAAATGCAAGTATGTTAACACAAGATTAAAGCATAAAATCTGGCGGCAGAGCCGACCAAAAGTATAATTGATAACAAGAAATTAAAATACAGATAGTAAAAATTGAAACTTAAAAGCTTACAGGGTATATAGCTCTTAAGTGTTGAGAGGGTTTAGAGAGAGGAAATGTGAGAAATCTAAAATATGGGAGAGGATAATGAATGGATGCCCTCTTCCGTGAGTGAGGGGGTCTATTTATAGAATTAAAGACCGTGCTACAGTGAAATGCTACAGTGAAGTATACATTATTTTGCTACAGTGATCTACAGTGATAAGTGTACAGTAATCCACAGTAACATTGCTACAGTACTTTCTGGAAAATTCTTTGCTGGCGTCATGTCTGATGTCAGCGACAAATTGGTCCTGATTTTGACTTATTTTGGGTCATAGTCAGGGTCATCTTCTTCTTCTGATTGTTCTTCAGATGAACTGGATAAATGTTGATCGGGAAGCTTTCCCTTGAGCTGTTGTAGAAGGTTCTCCATCTCCTGGATGTAGTCTTCTTTGCTGGTAGAGCCTGCTAACTTTACTTGAACTAGCCTTCTCTGCTGCAAAAATGAAGTGTTTGCTACATCTGTAGGTGACAGGAATTTGAGGTTGCTGGAAAACCATTTTCCAACTGCTGATAAGTAAGTTTCCGTGGCATCCCTCCATGCCTTGTACCACTTACAATAGCCTTGACGGGCTAACGAAGGCATACTTCTGAATCCTTCTCGCTTGTAAAAAACAAACTTCTGCATGTATATCCATGGGATGTGGAATCTGAGGGAAAATTGGAGCAACTGAGAAATGTGCTGATCTCCGTGAAATCTGAAACATAAATACTCAAATCCTTCTTTCACTGGCGGAGGAAATATATCTGTCAAATGGACGTAAATAGGCCACCATTAGTGCAAGAACCATTGGGGAAAATCTACTGGCAAAGTTTTGCCCCAAAGGAGAAAATATGAGTGTTTGTTGGTGTGGTTTTGAAAGGTAAGGGCATTAAACCCCGCATCCCTATAATCATAGTAATTGAAAAATTGGGGGGAAAATGGCTGGGAAAGTTTTCTGACTTTCATAGGATGATCACCCCATTCCTTTGGTGAGATGATTTTGTTTATCCACACTGTGGTATGGGTGATGTAGGTTTGGGTTTTGTCCAAAAAAGGTTTGAACAGACAAGAGTGAGTGTCTGTGAGGATAAATTCATAAAACTTCTGGTTATGAACATGAGTTTTTTGGAGAAAGTTGGATGTTGGGTCGAGCATCTTTTTGGCTACTACTAGAGGGTTAGAATCCCAAAGATGTGGCTCGGTTTGAACGAGTGAGTAAGTCATTTCGTTCTTAATATATTGAGGTTCATCCGAATAAGGACCTACTGAAGAAATTGGCTGAGGCACGGATGAAGAGAGCGCCTGCTTAGGTACAGAAGGCACCATGTTTTTTATAATGGGGCTTTTGGCCACCACTTGTCTTTTAGTGGGATTTTTTTACCACCACTTCTTTCTTTGTGGTGCTTGGGGCAGCCACGGTTGAAGGCGTGGTGCTTTTTGCAGCCACAGCTGAAGTTGACGCTGGAGAAGACCTAGCGGAAGATATGGCGGCTGCTTCAAGGAGTTGCGCGATTGACTTCGCCACCTCTTCTTGGTTGAGAGGAGTCATGGGTGCTTCTGAAGTATATGAGTTGTATTCATTTTTCGAAATCTTTTGCCGTCCACTGTGAAGTATGCGACTGTGCAAATTGAATATCATCTTCAGAAGAGGGTTCTTCTTCGGTGATATCTGCCCATCTTCGAGGTTGGGTAATTGAAATTGGTTTGGCCGGAATCGACCGTGATGAGACCACCATTGGGATGCCTTTCATGGCGTAGTCTGCAGGCGATCTACATTTTGGCTGGCTTGGTCCAGCTTTTGTTGTTTGCTGTTTTGTCGCAACTACTGCTGTTGTCTGTTGTTGTTGAACAACTGTTGAAATTGATGTATCTTTAGGCTATTGTGTAACAACCTGTTGTTGTTGCTTCTCCTCCGGGGCTGGTAAGGCTAACCGCGGGGGCTTTGGCTTTTTAGGCATGTTATTTGCCTTGAAAGAATTCACGGGTTAGAAAATCGGGTATGAAATTTGAGCTTCCCTTTATGTATTCAATGTCAAAATCAAAAATTGATAAAAATAGCTTTCTATCTGGCAAAAATATGTTTAGAAGCCATATTTTGCACATCTTTCTGTAGAACAGATTTAGCTGCTTTATAGTCAATGCGAAGCAAAAATTTTTGGTTTAATAAATCTGATTGAAATTTTGATATGCATAGAACAATAGCCAAAATTTCTTTCTTAATTGTAGGATAATTATGTTGAGGATTATTCCAGTGTTTAGAAGTATAAGCAATAATGCTTTCTTTATTATTACTAAGTTGTTTCAAAATTCCACCGTATCCTAAATCTGATGCATCTGTTTCTACTATTTTAAAAGCAGATGGATTGGGGAGGCTTAGGAGAGGGAGATTCTTGACTTTCAACTTAAGTTGCTTGACAGCATTGGTTTGGGCATCCGTCCAAGGAACCGGAGGCTTCTTCAATCTGTCGTGAAGGGGTTTTAGCAGAATGCTTAATCCCGTAATGAAATCGCAAATATAGTTGACACAACCAAGAAACCTTTGAAGTTGTGTCTTATCTAGGATTTGATCTGGGAATTTGTCAGCAAACTGGAGGGATCGCTGAATAGGAGTAATGTGTTGGAAAATGCATTCATGAAACCTTAACTATGACTTTGCGTCTTGTTGTAGGTTTTGATTCATGAAACCTTAACTAATGACTTTGCGTCTTGTTGTAGGTTTTGATAATCGACAAACCATCATTGACAAAATGCCGAGATTGCTATGGACTTTGTTGTGACTACAAGTCAAGCTTTCAAGATGCAGGAATGCAAGTCAATGAATGGAACAAGTTGATGAAGCAAAAAGATTGAAGACCGAAGACGTTGTCTTAAGTCTTAGTTTTGTTTTGAGTTTTAATGTTATCTTGAATCAACTCTCGTTTTTAAGAACTTGGCTCAAAGTCTAAAAACGTTTTCAAATAAACATTGAAACATTTTCAAAACAATTGATTCTTTAAACCAATTATTAATCAAATCGATGTTGGAACCAGGCCAACAATCGATTGTCAAGAGGTGACAATCGATTGTTGAACTCCAGTGGACTCCAACAATCGATTGTCAGGCTGTGACAATCGATTGTTTGGTTCCAGTAACTTTAACAATCGATTATCAAGCTAAAACAATCGATTGTCAATGTTACCGTTGGGTTACAACGGCTAGTTTTTGTTAACAATCGATTGTTAGCAACGGACAGAAGACTTTTTGTCCCTAAACTCTTGTTTAATTAAATGGTAGGCTAGCCAACCATTCCCAATGGATCTATGCAGTTTTTGGGGTATAAATAGACCCTCTTAAACCTCATTTAAAACACAACACTTCTCTATAAACATAAGATTCATTGCTTCAAGTTTTCATAATTATTCAAAGCTATATTGAGCCAGTTTTTGAAGATAAAAGTTGTGTTCTTGAGCTTATATTGTTTCACTCCATCTACTCTTTTGAGAGAATACTTTTGAGTGATTTCTTGTGTTGTCCTACATCTTTGGAAGATTGTTCCTTGTTGTAGTTAAGGAAGAATTTCTTCCTTGTTTGTTGACGAACCTTGTGTGACTCAAGTGTTCGTGTTGTAAACGATTTGTTAGGCACCCGCAAGCTTAACGGAGATAGTGAAATACTCAAGAGAGTCTCTTGAGGAGTGGACTAGCTACAAATTGTAGTGAACCACTATATATCGGTGTGTACGTTCTTATTTACATTCCGCACTTTATTCCTCGCTCTTTCATTTTCGCATTTACGTCTTTAATTCTACATCTATCTTGCGAAAATTTTTTAACGTTCCTTATAACGCTATTCACCCCCCCCCTCTAGCGTTAAGCGTATTTTCTAACATAATGGTCCCTTATTGGATGTTTTGACCAAGGAACCTGATGTTTGTCTGGAATAAGCTGTATTTAGTTCTAGACAGAGCTAATCCATTTTCTCTAATAGTGTTAAAGAAAATAGATAGATGTTTGAAATGTTGGTCGATGTTTGTTGAGAATACTAAGACATCGTCTATATAAGTTATAACAAAACTGGAATATGGATTAAAGATGTCATTCATTATCTTCTGGAATTCAGAAGGGGCGTTCTTTAATCCGAATGGCATCACGTTCCATTCAAACTGTCCGAAAGGGACTGTGAGCAGTTTTGTACCTGTCTTTTGGGTCAATTTGTACTTGCCAAAATTCAGATTTTAAAGCAAATTTAGAGAAAAATGTGGCAGCATAGACTCTTTGTAATAAGTCTTTCTTGTTAGGAATAGGATACCTAATCCATCTAAGAGCTGTGTTAAGAGGTTTGTAGTTGATAACCAAGCGAGGGACTCTGCGTTCGATTTCGGAGTTTTTGTTGACATAGAATGCCGCACAACTCCAGGGGGACTTTGAAGGGAAAATTATCTTCTTGTCTAAGAGATCATTGATCTCTTTTTGACAATGCATTGTAAGCTCGTGATTCATTTGAATGGGTCGAGCTTTAGTTGGGATGTTTTTCTCGTCGAAGTCAGGCTCGTAAGGAAGCCCAACAATGTGCCTTTTACGTTTCCAAAATGTCATTGGCAAATCGGAACAAAGCTCCTGTTGAACCTTAACTTCTAAACTTTTAATTTTAGAAGAAATTACAAAATCAGTTAACTGCTTCTGTATTCTTTGGAAAGCAACATCTTCTTTTAAAAACATAATTTGTTTTTCTTTATTTTGCAAAGAATGTATGATTGCATAAGTTGGAGGCTTATGGAAAGGAAGAAGGACGTTGCTTGTGGGATAATCCACATGAATGCCTTTTTTCGTAACCAAGTATGGTTTGCAAAGTTGAATGAAGGGAGTACCTAAAATTACTGCATTGCAAAGGTCTTTTGCTAAGAGAAATGGTGTCTGGATGTACCAGTTCCGGTTGTCTGGAGAGGTGGTGACCTTTACAGAAGGAAGCTTGTAAGTGATTTTAAGTTTTTCTCCATTGGCGGCCCTTAGGCGTTCTTTGATTTTTGCGAAAAACTTAGTTGAAATGACACCTTGTTGGATACAGATTCTGTCTGCACCAGTGTCAAATAAAGTTATACCAATCCAAACAAAGGACTCACCGACGATGAGAGTGATTCTAACGTGATACTTCTGAAACCTAATCGAGGAGAGGTGTCCTAAGAAGGATTCTTCTTCATCATCGTCTTGGTCAGAGGTTGCAACAACCTGTACAGCCTCTTTGAGCTTTTGTGGCTCATTGGATAATTGTTGGAGGACAAGTCTATCTAATTCTTCTCTAGCTTTTATTTCCCTAATCTCTTCCTTTAGGTGTGCTATCTCAGATTGGAGATCTGAGATGGTCACTTTTGCTACTTAGGGCTATCAGAGGGAAATCTCTTAAGAATATCAGTAATGTTGTAGGTATTGGCTACCTGGGGATGATTTTGAAGAGTTGATGAAGAGGGTGTTGAGGGCTTATTAAGGACCGTCTTGAGTTTTCCTAAATAATCCCTTTTAAGTTCAGGATCTTGAAGATCACCAATTACTTCAAGGAGAAGATCTTGTTCTTTTGTGAGAACATTGATCTGAGGGAGGTCGTCTGGTCAGATCCTTGTGAGGTTGAAGAAGATGAATCTAGATCACTTCCAGTATATTGTTAAATTGCTCATCAGCGGACATTTCATTATCTGTAATATCGGAAGAATCGCTTAATTCAACAAGCAAATTCTCTATTTTGTTCAGGGTGGGTTCGTCAAGTTGTAGGCTCTTGATTTTCTGAGAGACTTTGCAAAATTTGGCGATGTGGCCTGGTTTTCCACACTTGAAACATTTGCCAGTTGAAGTAGAAGCCTTTCCGTCTTTAGTAAAGGATTTGGAAGGCTTGCCTTTTGTGTAGGAAGGTTTCCTTTTCCCATAGGATTTGTATTTTCTAATATTGGAGGAATCAGGTTTAGAACTTTTCTTCCTATGAGGCTTACTTTCGCACGAAGGAAGACCAAATTGTTCGCAGAAACTTCCTAAGTCTCTACGTCTTTGTGCCCTATCTTTGGCAAGTTGCCTAAGCATCTTATCTTGCCTACAGATTTTGAGAGCAACTTGTTGAATCCGGCTAACTATCTGGCCATAGGTGATTTGATCATAGGGAATAATATCACCGGAATATTGATTCTGAAACTCTTCCTTGACTAAATCTCTAAGGGACTTAGGCAAGCCATCTAGGAATTTTTCTTTCCAATAAGGGAGGTTCCCATCTGGTTTTTTATAGATTCTGGTGAGGAAGGAATCCTTATACCACTTAAAGTCTGAAAGAGTTTTGCATTTTAGGTTGTTAAGTATTTCAGAGGATTTTTCTCTAAAAATACCCGGACAACCTACAAAAGTTTTGATGATTGTATAAATTAGCGTATTGATAGAATCATGAATTTTTTTCACCGTCTTTTAGGATCGGTTGTCCTAATTCGTCTAATTTTATGGCTTGAAAAATTTGTTGTTTTTCCGCGTCGCTTAAATGGGTATCCCACCACCCCTTAAGTTGGCCTGTAAAACCAGCGACTAGAACATGGGTAGTACTTTGGTCGGAACAGTTGTGGGTGGTTTTGTAAGCAGTTGCTACCATGGTCATCTGCTGTAATTTGGCAAGAATATTATATTCGGAACACCCATCGATATTCCACTCATAGATGTTATGAGCATTATAATTATTCTGCATGGTATTAGGTCGCTCTTCTAAGACCACGTCAGGATGTGTAGCTCTAGGGTATGGAGTTTTTGAGGCTTTCGCCAGTTGGGAACTTCTGACTTAATAGGTGCTATGTCTAGATGAGGCTTGTCTTCTAGAGAAATTTGTGAAAATTGTTCAAATTCATTATCTGAATCGGTTTCTCCTAAGGCTCCTATGACCTTAGAAGAAGAATCTTCGGTTTGTCGGACTGGAGTGTCCTGGATTGTTAAGGATTTTTCTATTTCCGCTATTCTCTGTTGTAGTTCAGAGAGTTTGGGAAGATCTACAGACCGGTGCATAGCAAGCTCTCTAGTATGGGTTCTAGGGATTTCGTATGGCTTAAATAAAGGAGTTGTAGGAGTAGATGTTCCTACTGTTGGTTTCTTCAGAGAAGCTGAAGATGAATTAGAAACTAAGTATTCTCCAAGAGTTTGTAAATACTTGTTAGTGTAATTATTTTGTTCAAAAATATTTTTAATATCTTTGCCAGTGATCGGCTCAGTATCAGCTCTTTTTTTAAAAGGTGAGGCTGTAACAGAGCTGCTAGCAAAGCTTGTCGAAAATCCTTGTGACGGAGGAAGTTCGGAAATAACTTCTTCGCCGGTGTTGGTTTTCCATATTTTGAAACATTAATTGAGTTTGAAAAGGGAAATCGATCTGGTTATAATCAGCATAAATTTCAAACCATTCAAAGAAATTAATTTGTTGTTTAATGACGTTTAAACTATCATAGAAAATTATTTGAATTTTCTTTCTTTCTTCTCCTTTGTATTTTTCTAAAAACCAAGTTCTTTTGAGAAGGTTTTCAGGAGAGTAAAATTTCTTTTGGAGACCTTTTTTATCAATTTCAAATTCAATCTCCAAAGCACCAACGATGTTGTTATCTCCTAATTCGGCACCTAGTGACGTATAGGTAGGAGAATCTGGTCTGTTGTAAATAGTGTCGGCAGAGGGAACCGTTTCTGGTTTTTCTACCTTATACCTAGCTTGTGGAACTCTAGATTCGAAGTGTACTGTCTCGATTCTAGTAGGATACAAAGACACTGAATGTCTAGCAGAATGAATCGGTGGAATTTCAGACTGCGAAGAGGCAGAGGAACTTATTCTTTGGCTAAGGGACCTCTAAAAGGAAACTAGCACAAATCCTGAAGGGAGTTGTTGGATCTGGGAAACCGTCGTGTTTTGTGGCTTTTGGGCAGGATTTGGCATCCTGCAAAAGCCAGTTTTCAGGTAGAGTTACCTGATTCCAAGAGATTGGTCTTGGAATAGACAGATGAGACCTTTGCAGATCTGTCTGAAAGAGAACTGTCAGTGTTAAAAGCAGAACTTATTGCCTTATATTGGATTCTGTAAATAATAGCTACTGGAAGAGAGCCAGCTTTAGTCTTATAGTTAGAAGTCTTAACATTAAGGGTCAAGGTATCTAAAATATTTCTATCTTTAAGAGAGACTGTGAAGTTGGGGAAACAGTAGAAATAAATTGGACCATTGCAAAGACTGGTTTCTACCATTCCTATCAATGAATCATTGAACTCTAGAAATCTAGAATCTCTAAGACAGAGCAGGAGTGATGTGTCCAATCCTTCTCTAGATAAAGGCTTAGCGGCTATTTGTACCAAGCCAAAATGGATGTAATTATATTTCTTTCTATATTTTTCAATAGATTTAATATTGAGAAGTTTGATTTCCTCATGGTCTGATTCCAGAGGAATAGTCTGCTCAATGGTAGACATGTGATAATCACTTGTCAAGCTCCATTTGTGAGACTTGTAAATTGTTGACTGGGGATGTTTGGAGATTTTTCAGTCGTCAATTGATTGCTGTAAATCAGAGAAACTAATCTCTTCTTTGAGCTTAAAATTAGAAGAAGATGAGGAGGAGGATGAACTCGTAGATCTAGAAGAGAGGGAGCGGAAGTATGACATAGCAATAATTGTAAATTGCTTCCTATCCTTGGCTCAAGAGACCAAGTGGTTTCATAAAGAAGCTATTCAAGTTCTTAACTGTACTGTATGTGGAAGAGTCAGATCTGGTGTTAAACTTCATGGATCTACAACTTTTAAGGTTTTGTAAGAGGTCTGTTCAGATTTTTGTAAGAGGTCTGTTCAGATTTTATCTTACTATAGTGCTTTAGCGTTAGATGTAGAGGCTAGATCTGTAAGTATACTAATTCTTTTACTCAAAAGGGCTAATGTTTATAATTGTTCTACAAAGAATTACTTCTAAATGACCCAAAGGTTTTTAAACCATCTGCAAGCCTACCAGGTACATTTACAGGCATCACCTCGCCATAATCCCTGGGAATCACGCTTACAGTGTAGATCCGAAAGGATCCCAGTGTCATCTTCAAAGATTCTTTGTATTACAAGCATATATTTAACCATTTTAAAGAAAAGAATAAGTAGATCTGTAGATCTATCATCAGATCTAACATCTTTGCACTATAACAAGATAAAGTAAGAACAATTCTCAAATTTAACCATAAATGAAGAGATCTGTGAGTTTTAAACTAGATCTAACTGTACCACATAACAGTATGTTAAAAACAAGAATCACATCCTTACTTCCCCACTGGCTCTGATACTAGAGGCGCCGGTGTTGGTTTTCCATATTTTTGAAATATTAATTGAGTTTGAAAAAGGGAAATCGATCTGGTTATAATCAGCATAAATTTCAAACCATTCAAAGAAATTAATTTGACGTGGTCTTAGAAGAGCGACATAATACCATGCAGAATAATTATAATGCTCATAACATCTATGAGTGAAATATCGATGGATGTTCCGAATATAATATTCTTGCCAAATTACAGCAGATGACCATGGCAGCAACTGCTTACAAAACCACCCACAACTGTTCCGACCAAAGTACTACCCATGTTCTAGTTGCTGGTTTTACAGGCCAACTTAAGGGGTGGTGGGATACCCATTTATATATATATATATATATATATATATATATATGTGTGTGTGTGTATGTGTGTGTGTGTGTGTGTGTGTGTGCGCGCGCTCCATCCCCACAAAAAAACTAGTCAAAACAATCTATTATATGCTACTTACAAGCATAAGTAACTTGAGTCTAAAAGAATAACGTTTTCTACATTGAGGAACAAAAAGGATGATTAACCTGCAATTTGAACTTTGAACTTGCTGCTATGAAGGAGAATGGAGTTTTTTTTGTATTTGTAAAAAAAAAAGTGAATATTCGTTGCTTTTGGGAGATATTAACAGACTAGCGGACAAGATAAAGAATTGGGAAACACCATGAATTAGGGCTTCAATTAATAATAAAGGTCTTGACTTTTAAATTTAATACATTTCAGTTCCTTTTTAAAACTTTTGAGTAATTACCAAGCTGACTTTTGAGAATTTGGGTATTAAATGAAGGACTTATTCAACAAATTTTGTTTCAATTTGAAAAAGTCTCTGGGGCTTATGCCTCACTAAAAAAATGCGCCTCAAACGTCCGGGCATACGTTCCGAACGCCCGGGCATACGCCCCAAATCGCTGGGCGTACGTCTCTTGAGACTTTCGCCCACGCCATCACCTCAGGACGTTTTTGGTGCAAACGCCTTTTAAAACACTGGTCCTACTTGATCCTGGAATTTGCGAGCTTAAATTAGTAGATACTTACACTACGAGCAAGCATATGGTACGAACTTGGGTGGCATAAGAGTTTCTTTGTGAGAGTGAGCAAATTCTTCCAATCTAAGAGTCCTTAAATTATACTTGAACTTATATTTGAGTGTGTGGATTACTTCTCTCTATGGTTTGTTGGTGAGGGCACATGATTTGCAAAGGATTGGTAGAGACCTTGATTTTTGAGTAGGCACAAGGAGCGAGTCATAGTGTGGAATGCATTAGAGTCAAATTTTGAGGTAAGGATGTTAGAAAGGGCCACATGAATATTTTAAATGATCTTGACATGAGTTTAAAACTTGAGAAAAGGTGTTAAGAGTGCATATGCTGGGCTCTAAGCGTTCATATAAACCATTATCATTGGTATGATGCTTGAGTATGTTTTGAAAGGTGTTTCTTGCTTATGTGCTTAATTTTAAGTTGCTCGAGGATGAGCAAAAGTTTAAGTGTGTGATGGTGATAAATGGTGAAAAGCCCATATTTTGAGTGTGTTTGTGTGTTATTTCGTATGTGAGTTGCGGGAGCTCACATCGCTTTTAAAGTGAAAATATGCTCATTACGTGTTTCTTATGTGTAGGAATAAACTTGCGCGGAAAAGGATCAAATGGGAGAAAAATTGGTAAAAAAGGAGCTGAAGAGAAAAGTCCGAGACAGCGAAGCGAGGTTCACTTCGCCAGACCGGGACTGGAGCAGAAGAAATCAGGAAAGTCCCAGACAGCGAAGCGAGGTTCACTTCGCCAGACAGGGATCAGAGCAAAAAAATTTAACTTTTCCAATCTGAATCAGGAGAAGCAAAATCCGGCCTAACTCAACCCTAAACTATATAAATATGAGAGTTAGCCACTTTTTGAAGGGAGAGAGGACTTGGGAGAGGCAAGAACACGCTTGGAGCAAGGAGAAGGATTTAACTTCACTTTTCCTCTTTCGTCATAATTTTCCATTATTATGAATTTTAATGTTGTATTTGTGCAAACAATTATGAGTAGTTAAATTCTTATCTAGGGTTTGATGGAACCTCTTGAAGGATGACTTTTCCATTGCGTTTAATATGAATTTCATTTACTTTTCTCTACTTGTTCAACTATATCATTATTGTGGTTGATTGAAAGGCCCTCAATTGACTGTGCTCATTTAGTGTGTATTGTTTGGAAAATGGTACATATTTAGGTAGTTGTTGACCAGCATCACTCCTAACGTATATGAGGAATCAATACGGAGGGTTTAAATGTGGGATTAGGAATAACGAAACTTTGGTGCGATCTTAGTGAGCGGTAAACTAGTGCAGCTAGCGTAGTTCGGATGAATACGTCTAGTAAATTACTGTATTTGCTCGGAAGATAATTATGACATCTAAAGTGCTCCCAATCGGTAGAGAATATCTAGACGAATTTATGTGAGACGTGGCGGGGAGGATTCCGACGAGAGGGAAAATCGTAACCCTAGATCTTTCCAATCTTATCTATAATATTTGCCTTGTTAGTATTAAATTTTAACTTTTTAATTACCTTGCACTTAACTGGTAAACACTCAAACCATTATTTAATATTTTTGAAGGTTGATTACTTGAATTCTTGCAAAACTAGTGGTTGTGATTAGTAGGTTAATTCCCTGTGGAATTCGACTCGGAACTTGTAAATCGGATTATATTTGCAACGATCGCTAGACCTCTTAAGAGACATAATTGGGAGTGATCAGGATAACCAATAGCTACAACAAGAATTCCTAGCAAGCATAATCGTCAACCTGTACATCGTTACCTGCATCACGAGATGCAGGCCCCGAGCAAAACGGATGTCAGTACATTTGAATTGCACTGGTATGTAAAACAACTGAAAGAGAGAACTGTAAATACAGAAACATAAAACTGAATTGATAGCTGATAACTGATAACTGAACAGATAACTGAGAATTGATAACTGATAAACTGATAACTTATAAAGAAGTAAGGATATGAATACTCCCTCTTCTGAATGAGGAACCACTTGTTTATCCGATAAACTACGGCCTCAGGCCCGATATATATGTGCACAAGCTACGGCCTCGGGCCCAAGTATATGTATACATAACTACGGCCTCAGGCCCAAAGATACATAAAGAATAAAACGGCCTGATCAAGAAGTCCTAGCAAGCATAATCGTTAAGCATAATCGTCAACTTGTAAATCGTTGCTTGCATCGCGAGATGCAGGCCCCGGGCAAAAGGGTCGTCAGTACATTTGAATAGCTGTTACAAGAAGTCCTAGCAAACATAATCGTCAACTTGTAAATCGTTACCTGCATCGCGAGATGCAGGCCCGGGCAAAAGGGATGTCAGTACATTTGAATTGTACTGGTATATAAAACAACTGAAAGAGAGAACTGTAAATACAGAAACTTGAAACTAAACCGATAAGTGATAACTTAACAGATAACTGAGAATTGATAATTGATAAACTAATAACTGAACAAAGAAGTAAGGACATGAATACTCCCTCTTCTGAATGAGGAACCACCTGTTTATCTGATGAACTACGACCTCAAGCCCAATATATATGTGCACAAGCTACGGCCTTGGGCCCAAATATACGTATACATAACTGCAGCCTCGGGCCCAAAGCGCATAAAGTATAAACTACGGCCTCAGGGCCAAATACAGGTGTTCAACATTCTTGATTTAAAATAATAAACTGAGAATCATACTGCAATACATAATACTGAAATACTGAACCATACTGGGTTACATGATACTGAAATGCTGAATAAGACTCGAGTGGAATATGTATTCATAATAAAATGATCTGTCATAATTGAGACTCATGGGATAATGAATGAATTATGAAACCACGTCATCTAGATAAAAGAAGTTCTACAACTATTCATGGAACTGAGGCATAATTACTTTCTAAAGAAATTTGTAATAGTCATAAGGATGAGACATAGGGAGAAACATAAATATTTCCAAACATAGAGAGTTAGCCTCACATGCCTTAACTTCCTGCTCTTGAGAGTAATACAATATTTGTCAACCCTTTCAACTTTAATCTATAGCAATACAAGTCAAAGGGATTCCATATTAATAATACTGATGTTTTGGTCACTTAGGCATTTTATCAAACACTTGGTGGGTATAAAGCTTCATAGCCCTTATTAATAGTGTTTCTATACCCAATAACCCATTCTCTTGCTCCTAGATAAATTCTAAAATCTCAAATGGTTATAATCAACATCATTCTTCATCATCCATAAGATAAACAACACTCTTAACCAATAATCAACAATCAATAACCCAAACCTATAAAGGTTCATGCTTTTCTGTCAAACCCATCAACTCATATCTCATGAACTAGAGCCTATAATCATTAATCCAGTACTATAATCAAGTAGAGGGTGAAGATATCACCTTTTTGACGTTCAATCCTCTTGAATTCGAGTTCTATAGTTCCTTTTCTCAACAATGATGTACCAATCAAATATCTAATGATTGGAAAGATTTACCCATGTTAATAAGGTGTTGAAGAATTAAATTTAACTTAGAATCATCATTAGAACTCACCTTGGATGGTGGAGGGAACTTGGGGGAGGTTAGGTTCTTGAGAGCTTCCCTTTCTAGAGCAAATTTTTGTGTTTTGGCGTGTGGGGGACGAAGTAGGGCTTTTAAAATGACCCCCGGGTGCGCTCTAGCGCACCTGAAGGCCCAAAGCGCACCTGAACGCGCAGCAGGGCAGTAGACTGCCACAAGTGCCGACCACGCACGGCACACCTGGGCGTGTATACTGCGCATTATTCAGTAAAACGCACATAACCTTTTGCACAAAGATTCGTTCAGGCTGCACAATATATCATTGGAAAGATATTTCAAAGGGCTACAACTTTTATGTTTTACGTTTTCCCAAACTCCTTATAGATTTTCATGAAATCCTGCTAAAAGACAGGCATTTCGTAGACTTAGTCGATTTTATTGAATCTTATGCATCTCACTCTCCATTTTGATTCTAAAATAACTATTTCAACTCATACTCATCACGATAGAACTTCACATGTCTAAAATATAACATTACTACTCATTTAACGCGTTTACACCTAAACCGAATTTACGGAGTGTTACATGAACATCATCAATTTAGCTAAAAGAGTTAATGGATACAGAGGGGAGACAGTTTTTGAAAGGAGACAAACTTTCGTTTCTTAATGTGAGTAGAACCTTCAGCTGAAGTCGACTAACAATAATATCAAAGTTAAGCCCATGTGTTCGCTTTTACAACTAGCCAACAACCACAAATCCACTAATCTAATGAACTAAACCAATGTACCAAATATTCTAAACTACAGTCAATACCTATGTTTCTTGGACTGGAATGTGAATATTCGATCCGGATACGAATTTAGAGATTGGATTTTTCATAATTTAAATTTTAAGATTCGGGAATGTTGATCTAGATATGACTACATGTGGAGGGATTTGGCTAGAATAATTTAAAATTCTAAAAATAAATCTATAAAAATATTATAAAGGATGTAGTCCAGCTAATAATTCAATCTTTCATTTTGAGAATTTCTCAAGTAGGCACTAGCAGATAGCAACAAAAATTCAATCTTTTTTTTTTCCTCAAATTTGACCATAGATTGTGGTCAAAGTACCTAATCTCAGTTGACCACATCCGATACGAATCGCACACCCTTATTAACACTAGTATCATGTTGAAACGGGTGCGACTAAAATAATGAAGCCGCACAACATAGGTCAATACGTTCAACCCGCTCTCAAGTTGAAGTATGAACCACAAAGGCATGGTGACTGATGAAAAAATCGAATCAAATAAAAATAAAAAATTAAATTAATCCAACTTAATAATATAACATATATTAAGTTTTGACTTCTCGGAAAAGTCAGGAAGAAAGCAGGACCGGCTTAATGAGCACCTTTGGCCAGTACTTTCTCGATCAACTTGATGCACTTTGTCAGACTAATAAGTTTATTCTCTCGTCCAAGCTTTGATTTGATATTGAACAAGAAAAACTAATCAAACCGACATATGAATATATTCACTATTATAAAGTTTTAAAAGTTTATATAAATTTTTTTTGTGAAAACTAGTCTAAAATATTCATGATATCTGCTTGAAACATAATGGAGTATTTAATATGACTATCATAAAATGATCTATTTTTCTTTATTTAAATGCATATGATCAAGTTCTTATCAAATCTTGTTTAAATACTTCATTCTTTCATTTTCACAAGCTAATATTTATTAACTTTTTTAAACTAACTGTTCTAAAAATTAAACAAGACATATACTAATTGTTTAAGTTTCATATTGAGTTTTTCATCTATTTTCAACGCGAGTTCCTATTAACTTTTGTTACATATTTTCGGTCAAATCTAACCGGCGGAGTTTGTTCAATATTTGATAAAGACCAAAATTGCTCACTTTTAATAAACTCAAAGGACCAAACTGATGAAAACTATTTAAGGAACTACTTTGATCTACCCCAAACATAAGGGACCATTTTTATCATTTGCCTCCTCTTGTCCCCCATTTTCTGTTCTAGTCTTTTGTTGCCTTTCGGAGGCAAAACCCTAACAGGAAAAGGTGCCATGAGCTCATCTTTGTTCTGATTTCTTCTTTAATCCCTTAGGAGAAGAGCCGTCTAAAGAAAATGGTAATGAATCTTTTTGTATTTTTGAAAGATATTGACTTTCTTTTTAGAAAAAGATTAAATTTTTAATCCCTGCGTGTTTTACTCATACTTATCTACTTAGCTAGAATTGCTAAGTAGTCTTCCGATTTGCTTATATTTCATATGATTCTTGATTAGCGTTATAGCTCGTAAGACATTTATAGTTTTCATGTATCTGAGATTTTCTTATGCTAGTTGTGTTGATAAAGTTTGAAGCTTTGTTTTTTTCTCCATCCAAAATTCGACTTTAATCTGTGAACTTGGATTAAATTATTTCTTCGGGTATCATTTCTGCCGACCCCAACTAGCTTGGGATTGAGGAGTAGTTATTGTTGTTTAACTCCCAAAGTTCACTCCTTTTTGCTATTGTATGTCTAAAACATCTATGTTATGTAATTTTTGGATCTCTAGTATCGCTCCCAAACCCAAGCAACACAGATTTGAAATTTCTCAATGTGTCATGTTTCGGTTTAGATAATTTTTCCTTTATTTTTGAGGTAACTCTTTTCCGATCTTGATGGTGGAGTTATAATTGCGCCCTAACCCGATTTGAATAGGCAAAGCTCCCAGAGTGGGTGGTTTTTGAGGGGATGGAGAAAGGCCCTTATTGGTGGGAAACAGACAGGAGGCTCTTGATGTTTAAACGGGGGTGTTGAGGTTGGATAGCATCATTTTTGCGCCTATTTGTGTTCATATTGTGCCTTCATATTTGTTGTTGGATGTGCATTTTCCCTTTTGTTGTCAGTTGTAGGTGCTTCACTTGCATTATTTGCAGGAAACTTTCTATTTGTTGTTAAACTTGTTTTACTAGTTTATGATGTATCCTTTGGAATAATATTTCACATGCATGTTTCACATTCTAATGTTTAGTTTCCCGTATTCTTTTACTCACTTTCACGTAGTTCTTCATTCTTTTTTGTCTCCCTTCAGTTTCATTTTTTCCATATCTTATCCCCAAGTGTATTATATGTCTGATGTATTACATGAATTTTAAGCAGCAATAATAGTATCCCAAGGGCTTTGCTCTGGTGGTAAACGTGCAATCCGTGATGTGTGGGTTAAGCTCACATCACGAGTTCGCACCTTGCTGCATGCAAAAGTATGGTATTTAAGTGGAGAAGGGCAGAGAGGCAGGCCCATTATCCCTTGAGCTTTGAACAATGTGCCAACTGGTTCTCACGAATTTGTTGATTACCAAAAAAAATTTAAGCAGTAGTAATTGTGTAAACAGGCTGCTTCTTGCGTTTGATGTGGTTTAAATACATTGGTTATTTTTCTTCTCGAGAATACACTGGTTATTTTGTAGCGATTATAATTGAGATCATACTTATCTGAGCATCAGACCACACCATTGATAGTGGGACTGTCTGTTGCTGCTGCTGCATATGCTGGAAGGTATGGCATCCAAGCTTGGCAAGCATTCAAGGCCAGACCACCCACTGCAAGAATGCGTAAATTTTATGAAGGAGGTTTTCAGCCTAAAATGACGAGGAGGGAAGCAGCTCTTATTCTCGGAGTAAGGTATGTTCTGTCATTCTTGTTAAGGCATATTCCAACGTCTAATGTGCAAAATCATCTTTCGGGAAGGCTTCCTATTTTATCAATCACAAAGAACTTGATTTTGCAGTATGTACATTTTAATCTGACATGGCCCCAAGGTTTGGGTCGAGTGGCAAGAGCATAGCTTGTGATGTGTGGCTAAGGTGCGTGTCACGGGTTCGAACGTTGCCTCAGACAAAAGCCTTGATATTTAAGTGGAAAAGGGTAGAGGGGCGGACCCATTATCCACTAAGACAAAAGACTACTCTATGACACTGTCAATATCCTATACCTTAATTGTATCAACGTTGCTATGACTTAAGCAATGATCTAAAGTTGTAGGATGAAACCTTTGTCAAAGTATGTTTGGTATTCTTAATCTTTGGTTATATTTTCTTAAGTGAACAAAAGCTAGTTGTCAGCCTACATGTGCGCCTTCATTTTGTTTCGCTGTCTTATTCAGGCAGTATTTCCCATACTTAATTATAGAATACATTACAAATCTGAAGATGCTCATTATTTGCATAGATGAGGAGATTGTTTATGGTTGTTTTGATGTTACTGCATTGATGTAGATATATCCACAATAATTTATTGCTGCTATAAGGGATACTAACATTATAATGAGTATTAAGAGTAGTGTCAATGTGTCCCTTGCTAAGTTTTCCATCATAGATTTTGAACATTTTTTATTTTCTTGTTGCACATTCATATTGACCACTCTAATCCATGCTAATTTACCTTAATTAATCTCATAATAATGACTATTTATATTAATAAGAGAAACGTCAATTTGTATCCCTTACCATGGAGGTAACATTGAAGCGAAGCTAATACCAATGAAAATTGAGTTCTCTTTAGTGGGTTTTGGAGATTTGTTTTTTTTTCTGCACAATCATATTTACCATTCTAATAAAGTACTTACCAAAAATAAATCCTAGTTAGCATTATTTATTACTCCCTCCGTCCCAATTTATGTGATGCAGTTTGACTGACTTTTGAAACTTGTAATCTAAAAAAAGGGATAAATATTTGTGTGGCTGGAAATCATCTCATTAAGGGTTAAACTGGAAGTTTAAGGTTAAATTACTTCTTTGTTTTTGGACAAACTAAAAAAGAAAATACATCACAAAAATTGGGATAGAGGTAGTATTAGTCGTATAAAAAATATTGATCTCTTGATCCCAATTTATATGACATTCTTTCATTTTGGTCTGTCCCCAAATGTTGACACTATTTCTCCAATAATATTATTTTATACAACTCTTACAACTGCAACTATTTAATTCATTTAACTTTCAAAATCTAATTGAACTTCTCAATTATTTATTTAATATTTTCTTCAAGTAATAGTTATGTATCTTTGTTAACCATGCACTAGCATTCCACAACTCACATCTCCTTTGTTAAAAAGTAATTAGCGAACTAGCAGTACTTGTGCACAGTGTTGTCAAAGCCGCGCTTAAAGCGAGCTTAAGCCTGAAAGCAAAGCGCAAAACATATTGAGTGTTTTAGGGCACTTTAGTGTCGTCATCCATGCTCTAAGGCATACTTATTCTTGCCAATGAGCGTAATGCTGAAGAGGTGACACTAGTCAATTGATATTTTATTTTATCGTATTTTATTTCAATATCTTTGTCCATATTGTTTTTATTCATGCTTTTAACTATTAGTATTGGAGTACACATGCATATTTGTATTTTTCTTTTTCATTTGCATCTTTCATCATTAAAGCTCACGTTTAATTTGCGGTTAAAGCCCCAACAGACCTTAGAGCTTTTTTGCGCTTTTCATCTTTGATAACACTGCTTGTGCATTCTTGAAATTCGAGATCGGAATAAGCTAGAGATGTTTTATCACAGTTGATCTATGAGAAAGGCCCCTCTGAAGGACACACTTTTCTAAGCCATCCGGTATCCGATACACATTAGCCCAACTACTCCGGATTCGCGTCGCATAGGGCCCTTTAAAGGGGCAGCGCGCTTCCTACCATTAATTTCCCAATTCCCAGGATTCAAACCCGAGACCACTGATTAAGAGTGGAGGAATGTCATTCATCACATCATATCCATTAATGGTGAATGATTAACTACTCAGTCTTTTGAAACATGACTGATAGATGTATTAAATGGTTTATAGCATAAGTATGGTGGTTCATCATTAGTCTTCTTGGTCAAGTTCCCTGAGATTGATTCATTGACATTAGTTAGACATGGTTCCGAAGTAAAAAGCTATGCTTTTGGAACAAGTCAAAAGTGCATGCTGGTATCAGGTTTTGATGCTTTTGCACTGAAGATAACTATAGGACTCTTTGAGATAAAGGGGACAAGACCCTTCTTTCCCTATTTCCTTTGCATAGATCACATAATCAGTAACATTTTTTCTTCTTTTAGAAAGCAATATTTTTTTTAATCAGGATTCTCTGAGAAGGCTATATTTAGATGCTTTTATCTCTTCTTATATCATGATGAGCTTCAGCTAGTGCTTTGTTATGCATGAGGAAATGGTTTGAGACATGAGATGGGTAATCTGTGCTTTCAAATCAAAATGCAGCTTTTAGTACAATAAACAGGCAATTAACATATTCAATTTGTTTCTTATTATCCCTCTGGTTTCATTTCCTGACTTGTGGTCTACTATGCTTTGTCGCCTATCTCCCCCCCCCCCCCAAA
>MCJB01050708.1:182511-196430 GCA_002018475.1 Nicotiana obtusifolia | reverse complement strand
CCCCCCCTAAACCCCTTTTAGGCTTGTGGTTGGTTGATTGTAATAATTATACTCCCATACTTGTTAAAGTGGAGAAAAGTATTATCATCCACTAAGTATGTGCACATTCAACAGGGAAAGCACGCCACCAGAGAAAGTGAGGGAGGCACATAGGAAGGTGATGGTAGCCAACCATCCAGATGCAGGGGGCAGTCACTACCTTGCTTCAAAAATTAATGAAGCAAAAGACATATTGACTGGAAAGACTAAGAACAGCGGTTCTGCATTTTAATCTTAACTGAGTCTCCTTGTTGCTTTAGAAGTTCCAAATCACAAGGTAACTGGGAGGTGTATCATGCTTGCTGGCACTAGATGACTAAAATTTTGAGTGGAAGTGGATTGATTTTTTGGACCAAGAAGATGTATATTAGTTGGAGAAGGCAACATCGTCAGTGTACGCCTTCACTGAATGTGAAGTAGCTTAATGGATTATTAAGCTAATATGTACTTTATTAATTGATGACACAGATTCATGGTTGACAATGTGTTTGTTTCTTCTTTGTTTAGCGATATATGCTGAATAATCAGATTATACAATTCTGAATATTTCCATTATCTATACAATTGCTTTTGACAGCCAGAGTGTCCTGTAACTTAATCCATTTTAGAAGTGATTCCTGCAATTTATGAACCAGCTTTAGTGAGATTGCATGACATCTTAAGATAAGGTAACATGAGTGTAATTTTAAATCATAGTCTAAAATTGAGGAGTAAATTTCGATTTTCTAAAAGAATTTGGACCGGTTTCATGCTGTAGTTCCCTTAATGACAAGGACGTACATACAATATGATTTGCTTAAGGCAAGGGTAAAAATGGATCAAAAATAAAATAGAGGATAAAATTGAGCAATTTTGAACGTTATTGGGCAAAATCGTACCTTTTCATGTTAGATTATGACTGTTCCTTTGTAAAACCTGGTTCCTGTTTGGCCAAGGTTAAAAAATCCAACTTATTTTGAGAAATGTTTTTCTAAAAATACTTTTGGTGAGAAGCAATCTGTGTTTAGCTAATTAATTTGAAAAGCACTTCTGAGCAGCAATTAGTGTTTGACCAAGCTTTTAACAAGTGCTTCTAGGTTTTTTTTTATTTTAAAAGTGTTTTTCAAAAAAATACTTTTGGGAAGAAGTTATTTTTTTTCTGCTTCTTCAAAATTGCTTCTGTTTCTACTCAAAAGCACTTATTTTCTCTAGAAGCTTGACCAAACACTTCAACTTTGAAAAAAAAATACTATTTTTGAAAAGGAACTGCTTGTGACTTTGTAGAAGCTTGGCCAAACAGGCTATAACCCGGTCACTTGACTGTTACTTTAAGTCTTAACCAAATTAAGAGATCTCGTGAGTGGAAATATGTGGACCAAAAGTGCACAACTGTTTTAATTGAAGATTGAACATGTTTAGTTTGAAATTAAAAGGACTAAAATTAAAATTAGCTAAAAAGGGAATAAGAAGTGCAATTATCCCTTTACCCCTCGCACAACTTCCTTAACAGTAATCCATTTTGTTTCGTAGGAAATCATTTACTCTGGCACTCCTATTGTACGTGTTAGCATTATCATCTGACGATAGTTTCACAAATTCTGAGTAGATCTTCATAAATTTGGTTTATGAATTATTTGACCCAAAAAAAAAAAAAAAAAGAAATAACAAAAACCCGTTGTTTAAGTCTAGACAACCAACTGATAATGAAAGATAATAACTTAATTAAACAACACATACAATAGGCACATGCAAGTGTATTTTATGTATTTAATTAAAGAAAATAGTTGTTCAAAGTTCAAACTAATAAAACCAGAAAAGGCATACGATATACCTAAAGAAAGATTACCCCATCTTTACCAACTAAGCTTTACTAAGATATCACAACTTCCAGAATAAATTAATTAGGTAGGACATATATATGCAGATGCTAAAATATGGCTGTATGAATAAATACCGCCCTCCCTCCCTTCTCAAACGTTGGGGACAGAGGTGAATTCAGATTTTTAATTTTATGGGTTTAAGATTCTGATTTCAATTAGTGATCCATCACCTTGTTTGAGTTATGAGTTCGTAGTTTAATTTTTTCAGCAATTTTCATAAATTTTATAAAATCTAGGTCTATAATAAAAGTTATGGGTTCAATTGAACTCATAGCTAAATAGTTGGATCCGCCCCTAATTGGGGAGGGATATTAGTATGAAAATAATTTACACACATTCAATATTTAAACGAAATTACAGTTTATCATGATTAAGCGATAAAATAAGGTGAAAATATATTTGTATAATTAAATGGTAATTTTTTTTTAATACAAATACACGCAATGCATTTGTTAGTTTGACATAGGGGTGTTCATGAAAATCTGAAAAACCAAACCAAATCGAAAACCGAACCAAATCGACAAAAAAATCAATATTTTTTAGGTTTGGTTTGGTTTTGATTTTAAATTTTAAAAACCGATCAAATTTGGTTTGGTTTTGATTTTAATTAAAAAATAACCGAAAAAATCGAACCAAACTGACGATAGAAGTAGCTATTTAAATTTATTATTACACCTATATATATGTACATTTTTATATAAAGTTTCTAAAATTTTATGGTACATATTAATTAGTCGTTTGTATTTTTTTTCTAGTTTTTTACTATTATAATAAACTAATTCCTTGCCTTTACATTCTAGTTTGATTGGTAGTTTTCTTTTGCTAAGTACAAGAATTTATTTTATGTTAAAAATAATCAATTTTTAATTGAGTTAAATTATTCATCACTATTTGATTCAATTATCATCAATATATCTTGGTATATGATAAATTTCTCAAAAAGTAATTAGTTTGATAGTGTTACGTTGAAAATGTAGTCTCTGGAATATGTGTTTGGTAGTATGCGTCTTATATTTAAGTAAAAAAATCGATAAATAACCAAAAAATTAAAAAACTGACAAAAATTGAATTGATAAAAAACCGACTTAATTAGTTTGATTTGATTTTAATATTTGAAGACCGACTCACTTGATTTGATTTCTTTTTAGAAAAAAACCAATACCATGAAAACCCTAGTCTGACATAATTAATAGGTACACTACAACACCTTAGAATCAAAGGGTAAACCCTAAAGAATCTTTTGCCAGGCGATCTAAGCATAGAAAGCACCAAAACCAGACAGCTCTATACTTTCTTACACACATGCAAATGCCTAGCTACTACTTTTAATGTTTTGATTTCGACAGTCATTTTGCAAAATGTTAGGTTGTTTGGCCTAGAAGTAACATCCCTTATCAGGTTGTCCCCTTTAACAATAATTTGGATTTGTCTTGTGCATGTATTATACTATGTCACACTTCAGGGTCCAAACCATTAACTAGCAAAAATTGTTTGGGAAGCGCGTGGAGTAAGTCCTTTGTTTTCTCAAAGTAAATTTGTTGTGAAATATAATATATGACGTTCTAAAACAATAAAAAGTATTTTTTTTTATTCGTCCTAATTGCTTCAATTAGTAGAGTATTAATTAGGACAAAAATCATTTTTTTAGCCAGCGACCAAAACTATTTATATTCGGTAATCACAACAGTGTATAAATTTTACACACACACACACACACACAAAACAAATATACATTTATTCGGCTATTATTTTGAGAGCGTTGATGTTTGGCGTAAAAGATAGATATTTTTATGTAAAACACCTCATATTTGGCTTTTGTGTTATGAAATTGGGATGTTAATTGCTTCGATTCATGTTAAATTAAAGTGTTTTTATGTGTAGGAATGGGTCGGGAGCAATTGGGGTCGAAACGAGCAAGAAACAAGCCAAAACAAGACAAAAGCGGACAAAAAGGCATTGGGCGCCACAGGCAACGCCTGGCGCCACCTCTGGCGCTAGAGACAACAAGCTTAAGAAAGGCCACTAGACACAGCGCCCTGGGGGGCGCCTGGCGCCAGCCAGGGCGCCGACGTCGGGAACTTGTCCTAATTCGTCTAGGAGTCCACTATTTCGACTCTACCCCTTCCCAACACCTATATAAACACCTCCAAACCCAATAAGAAGGGAGAGAACGTGATTTGGGAGTCAATAACGCTATGGAACACCGCACAGAAGCAATCAATCATCAGTTCTTCATCTTTTTCTAGTATTTTTATAGTTTTTCAATACTTTATATTTTGATTGTTTTGAACATGAGTGGCTAATCACCCCTTGTTCTGGGGTTGTGATTAGCCATGAATATTGTGATTCGAAGTTGATTTCTTGTTTATAATTCATGATCATATGGTTGTTTCTTCAATTCTATGCTTAATTGCTTAATTGTTTGGCCATCAATTAAGTTCTATCAATTATCTATGCTATGTTTGGAAAAACTATGTTTAGATTAGAAAAGAATTGAAGAAAGTATGTTCTTAACCTTTTAAGGGGGACGGATTTGTGGTTAGGATAGGAATATACTTAATCACCATGCTTAATTGAATATCTTATTTTTATTGCGTTCTTAATAGATTAATTCCATAGGAATATAGGTGTTAATCTTATTAAGAATAGGCGAATAGTACTTCGGAAGAAGGCTATGACCATGTCTATCGATTAATTAGCAACCATACATGGATTATATGAACGGAAAGTTAATTAGAACACAATAGGATTGGTAAAATAATCACAACCCTGGAATATTTATTTTATTGATTACACAACACGTAATTTGTTCATTGCGAATATTAGTTATAAATTAGAGTGGTGGTTAGAATAATCCATCTATTGAACTCGAAATTGCTTGCTTAAATAACAATATTAATCCGTTAGAAAGTAGTTAATTTGAGTCCCTATGGGTACAATAACCTGGACTTATAATCCTATATTACTTGTCGACCGCGTATACTTGCGTGTGCGTTAAGGAGCAACAAGTTTTTGGTGCCATTGCCGGGGACTTAAAAATCTACTACTTTACCAACTTCAACTTATATTTGTTATTTATTCAAGTTTCACTAATCAGCTTACGTTGTTTGCACACACAGGCTCTTCTATTGAATGCGGAGGAGTAGAAGCGCAAACAACTTCTTCCTTTTTATCCAGAAATTGAACGAACACTGCACAGAGTAAGGAGGGAGATAGAAGCCAGAACCAGAATTAACAGAGAGTTGGACATTATTGTTCAACCACAGCCAATTGAGATGGCAGGAAATGCAGAATGAGCGGTAATTGAAGCTACAAGACTAAATCTTGCCAACATGACTCAGGCGGTTGTCAAGCCTGAAATCACAAGGCACTTTGAGTTAAAACAATACATGGTGCAGCTAATCCAATCTACAGGGTAGTATGTGGGACTGTCGCATGAAGACCCACAGAGACATATTCAGAACTTTTTGGAAATTACGGATACTTATAATTATCCAAATGTTTCCAAAGATTATGTGAGGTTGACATTGTTTCCTTTTTCTCTATTGGGGGAAGCAAAAGAGTGGTTGCAAAAGGAGCCTGCGAATTCTATTTACACATGGGATGACCTGGCTAGAAAATATCTGATCAAATTCTTTCCGACTAAGAAGACAAAGTCACTGAGAAGCCAGATTTTAGGATTTGAACAACGGGAAGGAGAAACTCTTCGACAGGCATGCGAAAGGTATAAGAAGCTACTTAGGGATTGTCCACACCATTGCCAGACAGATGAGGTCTTGGGACATACGTTGATGAAGCTTCAAAAATGAACCTTGACTCAGCTTGTGGGGGCAGTTGCATGGCCAAGCCGTATAGTGAAATCCAACTCTTACAGAACAACTTCATGGCCAATGATCATAATTGGCAAGGTGATGGTGACTCGTGCAGAGCCATTAAACAAAAGGGAGCTGGGTTGACCGAATTGGATGACCTTGCAGCTATGTGAGCAGAGATGGCAAAACTGGCCAATCAGATGAACAGAATGACGATGCAGCAGGTTCAACCAAGACAACAGGTCCAACAAATGTCATTGTGCTGTGAGATGTGTGGTGACAACCATACGAGTGATATGTGCCCCACAAATCCGGAATCTATATATTATGCGGGACAACAGAATAGGGGGCCCTTAAATCAGAATACACAATATGGGAACACCTACAACCCAAATTGGAGGAATCATCCCAACTTTTCATGGGGTGGTCATCAGCAGCAGCAGAATCCAGGTAGACCGCAAGGGAATTATAATCAACCACAAAGGCAACCTCCACAGGCAGATGATAATACAAATGAGTTGTTGAAGCAGCTGGTGCAGGACAACAAACAATTCAGAACTGAATACCAAACCCTCACTACAACAGTGAGGAATCTGGAGCGCCAATTGGGACAGCTGGCCGGGGCTCAAAATACTCGACCAGCTAGAGCTCTACCCAGCGATACTGAAGCAAACCCAAGGGCGGCACTGAATGCTGTATCATTGAGGAACGGGAGACAGTTGGAAGAGGTAGAATCGAAAAAGAAGAAGCAAGTGACCTTTAATGAGGAGCCGATCACCATAGAATCTACAGCAGAGAAAACTAAAGAAGTTGAGAAGCCGGTCGAAGAGGCAGGAGCTAAGAAACCCTCATAATTGGTTGCAAGGCCCCCCCCCCCCTTCCATTTCCACAGAGGTTACAAAAATTAAGGGATAACAAGGCATACAAAAAGTTCCTTGACATTTTGAAACAGGTCCAAATCAACATTCCATTGGTTCACATACTGCAAGAGGTGCCTAAATACGCAAAGTATATCAAGGATATTGTGGCCAATAAAAGGAGATTGACTGAATTTGAAACTGTGGCACTCATCGAGGAATGTAGTTCGAGAATTCAAGGCAAGCTACCACAGAAATTGAAGGATCTGGGCAGCTTCACCATTCAAATTTCAATCGGGAAACATGCTGTGGGAAGAGCATTATGTGATCTTGGAGCGAGTATTAACTTGATGCCACTCTCAGTATTCAGACAGTTGGGGTTGGGTGACCCACGCCCAACACAGTTATATTACAATTGGCAGACGGCTCCCTGGCTCATCCGGAGGGAGTAATTGAAGATGTCCTGGTCCAAGTTGGCTCATTCATATTTCCGGCTGATTTCATCATCCTAGATTACAAGCCAGATCAGGACGTCCCATTTATTTTGGGGCGCCCATTCTTAGCCACCGGCCGCACCATTATCGATGTCTGTGAGGGTAAAATGACGATGAGAGTAGGGGATCAAGAAGAAGTATTTAATGTCTACAAAGCACTCCGACTGCCAACACATTATGAAGAGTTATCCATGATCTCAGTGGTGGAGAATGTCTCTACATCCTTAGTGCCTTACCTGAGCCAGCTGATCCTGTTGAACGTATATTGATTGGGGATATGGAAGTTAATGAAGATGAGATGATAGGGGAAATCGAGCAAATATTGGACATATCTTGCAATTATATTCAGGGGTTCAGAAAATTCGAAGAATTGGAGAGGCCTGTTACTCTGACCTTTCGCAGGCCATCTATTGAGGAAGCACCAAGGCTCGAACTCAAGCCACTTCCAGCGCATCTGTGCTATGCTTATTTGGGTAAGTCTGAGACGTTGCCAGTGATTATATCATCCAGTTTGACCAGCACGCAAGAAGAAAATTGGTTTCGGGTCCTTGGAGAATACAAAAAGGCAATCGGGTGGACCATAGCAGATATAAAGGGGATTAGTCTATCTTTTTGCATGCATAAAATTTTTTTAGAGGATGGACACCGCCCTAGTGTAGAGCAGCAACGGAGGTTGAATCCTATCATGAAAGAAGTGGTGAAGAAGGAAGTCATAAAATTGCTTGACGCGGGTATCATTTTTCTAATTTCTGACAGCAATTGGGTCAGCCCAGTGCAGTGTGTGCCTAAAAAGGGGGGAATGACCTTTGTAGAGAACGAGAAGAATGAGTTAATTCCTACTCGAACTATCACAGGATGGAGAGTATGCATTGACTACAGGAAACTCAACAAAGCGACCCGAAAAGACCACTTCCCACTACCATTCATTGATCAAATGCTCGACAGATTAGCAGGGCATGAATACTACTGCTTTCATGATGGCTACTCAGGGTATAACCAAATTGTCATATGTCCCGAAGATCAAGAAAAGACCACCTTCACTTGCCCTTATGGCACTTTCGCCTTCAAGCGAATGCCATTCGGCTTATGCAATGCACCGGCAACATTCCAAAGATGCATGATGGCTATTTTCACCGATATGGTGGAAAAATTCGTGGAAGTATTCATGGATGATTTTTCAGTTTTTGGGTCTTCCTATGATGATTGCTTAAAGAACCTTAGCAAGGTGCTAGCACGTTGTGAAGAAACAAATCTGGTGCTTAATTGGGAAAAGTGCCACTTTATGGTGCAAGAAAGAATTGTATTGGGTCACAAAATCTCCAGAACTGGTATCGAAGTAGATAAAGACAAAGTGGAGGCTGTTGAAAAATTACCTCCACCAATTTCAGTTAAGGGTGTCCGGAGCTTCTTGGGACATGCAGGTTTTTATAGACGATTTATTAAAGATTTTTCTAAGATTGCTACTCCTTTGTGCAGGTTGCTTGAAAAAGATGTATCCTTCAAATTTGATGATTCCTGCCTCAAGGCTTTTGAAGAACTCAAGAAGAAGTTGGTGACTGCACCTATCATCGTAGCACCGGATTGGTCATTGCCCTTTGAACTTATGTGTGATGCAAGTGACTTGGCTATTGGAGCAGTGCTGGGACAGCGAAAGGACAAGGTGTTCCACTCAACCTACTATGCAAGCAAAACTCTTGACGCTGCACAACAAAATTACACCACTACAGAAAAAGAGTTGTTAGCAGTAGTTTGGGCATTTGAGAAATTCCGAGCTTACTTGGTGGGAACAAAAGTCATAGTCCACACCGACCATGCAGCAATCAGGTACCTATTTACTAAAAAAGAGTCTAAAGCTAGATTAATGCGCTGGGTATTGTTGTTACAGGAATTTGATGTGGAAATCAGAGATCGGAAGGGGACAGAAAATCAGGTAGCTGACCATCTATCCCGCTTGGAAAATCATGATCACGTGGAAGAAGATGGACAAATAAAAGAAATTTTTCCAGATGAACATCTCTTTGCGATCACTCATGATTCTTCCCCTTGGTATGCGTATTGTGTGAACTACTTGGTGAGTGGGGTACTTCCTCCAGATTTCAAGACTGAAGCAAGAAAAAGGTTCTCGCACGATGTGAATTTCTACTACTGGGACGAACCTTATTTGTTCAAACAGTGCGCTGATCAGTTAATGCGGAGATGTATTCCAGAAGAAGAAGTAGAGTCCGTACTGCATGATTGTCACGCCTCACCTTATGAAGGCCATCACGGAGGAGACCGAACAGCAGCTAAGGTACTGTAATCCGGTCTATTCTGGCCAACCTTGTTCAAGGACGCACATGCATTTGTTAAAAGGTGCGATCAATGCCAGAGAACAGGCACCATCAGATGGAAGTAAGAGATGCCTCTAAACAACATCCTAGAAGTTAAACTTTTTGATGTTTGGGAGATAGACTTTATGGGACCATTCCCACCTTCCCGAGGGAACAAATATATTCTGTTAGCTGTAGATTATGTGTCGAAATGGGTGGAGGCAATTGCTTTGCCTACAAATGATGCCATGGTAGTCGCTGCATTCGTGAAGAAGAACATATTCTCCAGATTTGGCCCTCCACGTGCATTAATCAGCGATGAAGGAACGCACTTTTGCAATCGGCTATTAAATAACCTTCTAGCAAAATATGGGGTTCGTCACAAAATTGCCACAGCATATCATCCCCAGACAAGCGGCCAAGGAGAGGTGTCCAATAGGGAGATTAAACAAATTCTAGAAAATACAGTGAGCGTGAACAGAAAGGATTGGGCTTCGAAGCTGGATGATGCTCTTTGGGCATATAGGACAGCCTACAAAACTCCAATTGGAACATCTCCCTACAAATTAATCTATGGAAAGTCATGCCACTTACCGGTGGAGTTGGAGCATAAAGCTTACTGGGCGATCAAAAGGCTAAATATGGACTTTGAAGCAGCAGGTGAGAAACGGCTTATGCAGTTGAACGAATTAGATGAGTTCTGACTACATTCCTACGAGAATGCTAAATTGTATAAAGAGAAGACAAAAAGATGGCACGACAAGCACATAAAACCACGCCATTTTGAACCGGGTCAACAAGTTCTATTATTCAATTCAAGACTAAGGTTATTCCCCGGGAAGTTAAAATCCAGATGGTCAGGTCCATTTGAAGTTGTGCGGGTTACTCCATATGGTGCAACGAGGTTTGAATAGTGAAAGAAATTTTTTGGTGAACGGTCAGAGGGTTAAGCACTATGGGGAGGTTTGATTGATAGGGATAAAACCAAAGTCTTGCTCACCAACAAGTAAAGCAAATATCAGAGTCGTGCCGCGACGTTAAATCAGGCGCTTGTTGGGAGGCAACCCAATTTTTATTGTTCTTAGTTTAACTTCTTGTTTTATTCTTTTAGATTAGCTAGGGAAACACAAGTGTTGTATACAATTATTAGATGTAATGTTGTAAAACATATAAGTGAAAAAAAAAGGAGGGAAAAACGTTCTGCCTTTAGCGCCCAGCGCTGCCTGTGGTGCCCCAGGCAGTGAGGTCCAAGACCCCCAGCGCCAAGCATGGCGCTAGGCGCCGGCTGGGGGGGTGTCCAGGTAAGTATTTTTTTATTTTTTAATTTTAGCCCATACCCGCTAACCCGACCCACAACCCGTTTTCTACTAACAAAAACAACCTTTTAATATTACCCAACCCACCTGTTTTCACCCCACAAACACACCAAACAAACGGAAAAAAAAAATCCCCTTCCCCTTTGCCCGCGATTGTCTGCCTCTTCTTCACTAAAACTTTCAGATTTTCTTTCTCTTTAATCTTCGTTCTTCAGGTATGATCGTCTCCTCTTCTCCTTCCTCTTCTCTTTTACTTTCTTTGTTTTTTTTTTTATATACATTCATGTTCCCACCCCCATAGAATCCCCCATATTTTCTTCTTCATCTTCTATTCTCGAAATTCATGGTAGTATAGTTTGAGCCGAAAATTTATTTGGTTCTTGTTGTTATCGGAGTAGTAAACTAACATTCCCTCTACTTCGTCGAAATCGGGAGGGCTATTATACTTAACCATTGTTGAAAGTGAAGAACACTTTTCATGTCCACCACCTGTTTGTTTAAATGCCTGAATGAGAAATTTTTATGCACTGGTGAAGTCTGTGTAACCGGACACACTTGTATATGCGTTTGAACTAAGTGTGGGGTATCTTTGGTGAATTTTACATGTTGAGGGGTATCTTTGATGTCGCACATGTTTTCCGCCATAACTATTATTCATGTATGTTGTATAATTGTGTTGCATTAGTTTATTATATTTTTACCATTAGCATAGAAACTGCCAAACTTTTTCTTTTCTATACCCTTATCGGTTATTAACATCACCATAATCACTATTTATTTTTGACAACATGGGAAGTCTTGAGTACTCATAATTTTTATTGAAACACTTGTTTATATGATTGGAGTTTAAGTATGGGGTTCTTTAATGATGTGGTATTTCCGATACATATGTTACACTTTGCTCACTTTTATATTTGCTTGTGTGCAAGACATTATGGCACATGATGATGCAAAAGGGAAGAGTCTTGGAAAAGCCTCCGCCACTTCCCAGGTTTCGAAGAAGCGCAAACAAGGAGAGGGCTCATCGCGACAGTCTAAGGGAAATCAAGTAGACGAGGGATCACAGCAAGTCCCCTCCCGCCCTCGCCCTCGCTTAGACTTGATTAATGACGCTGCGGTGGAATGGTATCGGAACTTTGTGCCAACTGGGCGCTGGGTTTCCGAAATGGGCATAAATACTACTATTTTGGAAAGGCGGTTCCCGGACGTGCTTGCTAGACTGCGCATCTCACGCATGGACAAATTTATGGATTACCTAGGGCCGACCAATTTGAGTCTGGTTCGCGAATTGTATGCCAACTGGCACCATCATCGCTCTATCTCTTATGTTCGTGGAACCGAGGTGCCATTGGGTCGAGAAGAGCTGTGTAGCTATCTCGGTGTTGAAAATGCCGATCCTCAGAGACTGCAAAACCTCATTAAGAATCCCCCTTATGAGCTAATCCGACATACGTTGTGTGGCATCAATTCCAATGCCAAGTGCAACAGGAAGCAGGGGAACATTCATCTTTTGATGGTCAGGGCGAATTTCAACAACACTGCCAAAGTATGGCAGAATTTTGTGCAAGCTAGACTGATGCCTGCTGAACACAGTAGTGACTGCACTCGAGCCAGAGTGTGTCTGATCTTCTCCCTCATGACCGGCCGACCTATAAATATCGCTGAGATTATGCTCAACGAGATGGCCCGCACCAGGTTCGGGTGACAGATTCGGCGGTTATATTATGGCAACCTTTTGACACAATACATGAGGTTCTTGAGAGTGCCTGAATATCCTGGGCACGACGAAGTAGTAGAGGCATCAGCGGGGCTTATGGAAATCACCTCCATCATGGAGCCATCCTCTAAGCTCACCCCAACAGCACGATTGGAGCGTGAGGAGAATTTCAACAAATACATGTATAACGCTCTCAATCTGCTTATGAGCCGAGCTGGCATCACTGATGACGAGCGCATGCACCTGTGCGATGATCTATCCGGCGCGTCTAAGGAGATGTTAGGGATTGCACCTAGAAGTCCGGTACATTCGTCCGAGGATGCCAACACAGTGCAAGGCTCAGATTACGAGGGGGATGACGATGACGAAGCAACCGGTCCCATGGCGTTGGTACCTTTTGAGCTGGATTCTGATGAGACCGGCACAGACTCACAGGGAGTTTTCTTCTCACCCTACTTCGCTTTTAATATTTTCAATGCATCGGGGACTATGCATACTTTAAGTGTGGGGTGGGGGAATTACTTCTTGTGCTGGTGATAGTATGGTGTTAAGACTTGTTTGTGTTTTGTGATTTTGACATTATGTAGTTGCTAGTTTTAATTGTCAGTTTTAATTTATTTCTTTTTAGTATATAATGATTAGTAATTTTGTTCTCGTGATAAGTTGTTTGTTATAAATTTTAGAGTAGACAAAAACCAAACAAAAAAAATAAAAATAAAAAATAAAACCAAAAAAAAAAAATATAAAATATATATATATATTCCAGATTTTTCCCGACGATGGATCGTTTTCTTGAGGGATAAAATTTGATTAAAAATAACAAAAAGATTTTGTTTTATTTATAGGGTAGTTAGGTAATATTCCTTGGTTTTTCTTAAGGCACCGGTTCTTTTCCAAGGATGTAGCTCGAATCGGGCAATTTAGTTTCTTTTTAGGACTATATTAGGAAGAACTGAGTTATGTAGTAATACTTCTTGACATAGTTGATGCTAGTACAATAGGCTATGACATATGATCTACTTCCCGTTTAGTTAAATTGTAAGCCTAAAGAAAATCCGCCCAATTTGTGACACCTCTTCTCAATCGTTGACTTGCATATCATATAGTGTAGTTACTGCTTAAATGTTTCAATTATATATGCTTGCTCAACTTGAAATTTGAACAGAACTGTCGTGATTGAGTCATGTGCATTGTGTGAGTGAGGTTTTGATTCTCTGTGTTATCCTGTATAGTCTAGAACTTGCCCCGTGTGTTAATTGAAGCGAAATTGTAAGTTAGGATAATCTAAGAAATGATATAAGCATTTTCTTGTTTGATTATGGATGTGCTTGTCACATCAAATATAAATTTTTCCATTGCTAGCCCCTTTGAGCCTATAGGCCTTTTTCTTTGGTACCTACATTACAAGCCATTCCCTTATTTTGTTCTTGAATTAAACCTTATTTGAACCTTTACCTCCTAAGGCACTTAGTATCTAAAAGAAGTGAGGGTAGAGTTTCGGGGGGGGGGGGGGGGG
>MCJB01050708.1:129676-182467 GCA_002018475.1 Nicotiana obtusifolia | reverse complement strand
GGGGGGGGGGGGGGGGAGATTTTCTTGACTATGAATGGACCTGTGAAAAGACTTGTCGGTGCAATGAAGCTAAAATTAAGAATCACTAGCTGATGAATATTGGTATGGAGTGTGAAAAGAAAAGAAAAAAAAAGAGAAAAAAGAAAAAGAAGAAAAAAAAAAAGGGAAACAAAATGTTAGAAAAAAAAAGTTAGTGAAAAATATATAGAAAAAACACCTCCTATTGAGTTATGCTAGTGGAATGATAGAATTACTGAGTTGAAAAAGAAAGACTACGTATATGAGACAAGTTTAGTAATTGAAAAAAGAGAAGTGTTCAAATGTTGATTGTAGTGTATTAAGTGCTTAGGAGGATTAGCCACTATTACCAGATATATCCTACCCGTCCCCTAACCTACATTACAACCTTGAAAGTCCTAGTTGATCTTAGATGTGACTAACTCAATAAGTAGAAATCTACACTACAGGCAAGCTTATGGTACTTTACGGGAAGCATTTGAGTTCTTTGTGAGAGTGAGAGCATTTTGTTTAGAATTATGTGATATTCTTCATTTATGTTCACTCTTCGGATTGTGGTAAGGGCACATGATTTCATGAGCGATTGGTAATGTTGTAAATTGTCTTGTTAGGTAAGTATATGTATTGAGATTGCTTAATGTTGGCAAGTTGGCTTTTGAGGTTGGGTGGTGACATTTGGGTTGTTGGATGATATTGAAGTATTCTGCTTAAGTAGACTTTACGGGAAATATATGAATTAATTATGTGTTCATGCTTACTTGCTAGTATTGATTGTGTTCAAAAGTATGATTTGTTTGAAAAGTCGAATGTTTCGTGATGATATGAAGAGTGTGGTAGTTGGGAACGTTGTATATAATCCCATTGCTCGAGGACAAGCAAGAGTCTCAATGTGGGGTGTTGATGTTTGGGTGTAAAAGATATATATTTCTATGTAAAACACCTCATATTTGGCTTTTGTGTTATGAAATTGGGATGTTAATTGCTTCGATTCATATTAAATCAAAGTGTTTTTATGTGTAGAAATGAGTCAGGAGTAATTGGGGGCGAAACGAGCAAGAAACAAGCCAAAACGAGACAAAAGCGGACAAAAAGGCATTGGGCGCCACAGGCAGCGCCTGGCGCCACCTGTGGCGCTGGAGGCAGAAAGCTGAGAAAACCCACTGGACGCAGCGCCCTGGGGGCGCCTGGCGCCAGCCAGGGCGCCGACGTCGGGAACTTGTCCTAATTCGTCTAGGAGTCCACTATTTCGACCCTACCCCTTCCCAACACCGATATAAACACCTCCAAACCCAATAGGAAGCGAGAGAACGTGATTTGGGGAGTCAAGAACGCCACGGAACATCGTACAGAAGCAATCGATCATCAGTTCTTCATCTCTGTCTAGTATTTTTATAGTTTTTCAATACTTTATATTTTGATCATTCTGAACATGAGTGGCTAATCACCCCTTGTTCTGGGGTTGTGATTAGCCATGAATATTGTGATTCGAAGTTGACGAATTCTTGTTTATAATTCATGATTATATGGTTGTTTCTTCAATTCTGTGCTTAATTGCTTAATTGTTTGGCCATCAATTAAGTTCTATCAATTATCTATGCTATGTTTGGGAAAACTATGTTTAGATCAGAAAAGAATTGAAGAAAGCATGTTCTTAACCTTTTAAGGGGGGCGGATTTGTGGTTAGGATAGGAATATACTTAATCACCATGCTTAATTGAATATCTTGTTTTTTATTGCGTTCTTAATAGATTAATTCCATAGGAATATAGGTGTTAATCTTATTAAGAATAGGCGAATAGTACTTCAGAAGAAGGCTATGAGCATGTTTATCGATTAATTAGCAACCATACATGGATTATATGAACGGAAAGTTAATTAGAACACAATAGGATTTGTAAAATTATCACAACCCTAGAATATTTGTTTTATTGATTACACAACACGTAATTTGTTCCTTGCGAATATTAGTTATAAATTAGAGCTGTGGTTAGAATAATCTATCGATTGAACTCGAATTTGCTTGCTTAAATAATAATATTAGTCCGTTAGAAAGTAGTTAATTTAAGTTCCTGTGGGTACGATAACCTGGACTTATAAACGACCAAATTAAGACCTTGTCCAGGACAATTGAATGAAAGAAGAAAAAAGTTTCTTAGGTCATTCAGTGGTCGATTATATTTGACATGAACACACAGTTGTTCCCGTATTAGGATTTGACAGTTAAACCATATCCTAGGGCGATCCAGAGCTATATGGACGGAAGGAATTACTATATTATTCTTCTACTGGTTCTTGAGAGTAAATTGTATACTTCATTCTATGCGGTCATTAAGGAGTGTTGCTAGGCGCTACCCTTGATTAGTATATTGATATGATTCATTTACTACCGGTTTAGTATTGAACCTATGGGGTCGTACACCGACGAGTGTTCTGATCTTTGCTAAAGGATTAATTACTTTATTATTTGATAATTGAATTAAAAAATTTAATTAGTCAAATAAATTTAGTTATTAGTCCAAATGAAATATTATTATATTCTTTGCTAGCACAAAGGATATAATTAATATTGTGAACAAACTAAAATTTTTATTTGAAATAGAAAATTAAAATATATTTTTTGCTTGAAATATATATGTGTGATATATATAATTAATATTTATTTATATACGCTATACATATAAAATATTAATAAAGGACTTGTTAGCTAAATCCAATTTTAAATTAGAGTAATAACGTGAAAGTCCACGAAGACGTGAAATTCAATTGGAATTGGATTCCGAAAGGAACATACATGTAACCAATTTCATCTCATTTGGAATGGGATTAATATGAAAGGTTTACAAGTAACAGATTCCAAGTTTGAGTTGGAATAATCACGTGAACAAGTCTTCGGCAGTCACGAACTCATTTAAATGGGATTCGAACTTTTATGGAAAAAGTTTACAAAGTTTATTTTTGGAATAAACTTCTACCCCAAATCATTACCTCAACCAAATAGGAAAAGGATTTATAGATGATGCTATATAAAGGGTGATGGAGAAACAATTTGCAGCATTATTAAGTCTTGAAAAGAAAAATCACTTTTTGAAAGTAAGAGTGCAACACAAACAAAGAGAGAAAATACCATTACAAGAAAGTACTTCTTGTTCTTCTATCTTTGAGTTGAGATTTTTGAGAAAATTTTCAACACAATATTTCATTCAATTTGTGCACGGGTTTCATGGATTAAAAAGTTGATAGCAAGGATCGGTCTCGGTGCGGATACGCATAGAGTTTTCGCACTATCGAAGAATTTTGAAATGAGACTCTCTTCACATGGTATGTCTCAGATCCGATCTTTGATATGTAAATAAATTTTAAACACGAAAAGTTCTGCCTAGGATTGTTATTGTCTTCCGCTGTGTGTCATGAACATCTTAATGCAATTCTACACAAAGACCACTACAACACTCAAAAGATATAACCATTTTTTGATATTCCCACCTCACTACAATATCGCTCACTCTCTACTTTTCTCAAAGACTATTTTCTTATACCCTGTCTGTGAAACCTCACTCTTTCTTTCTCTTTGTTGGTGTGTAGAAATAAAAGCCAAAGCTCTTTTTTTTTTTTTTTACAGCCGAAGCCTCACTCTCTGAAGCCTACTATAGTTGACAATTTGCAGATATTTTTTCTTCTATTTCTTTCTTTCAATTATGGGGATGGACCCCTTTTCTTCTTTTTCTTTCTTTCATTTATGGGGATGGACCCCACAAATCTCCCCCTCCAGACCCATTCACCTGAAAGAGGTGACACCAGACTTCTAGCTTGAGTGCATGCCAACAAGTTCTTTGCAAAATTTGAATTTGTCTCTTGGTACCACCTTGGTCAGCATATCTGCGGGATTCTCACTTGTAGAAATCTTCAAGACTTATAGAGATTCATTATTTACCATTTTCTCGAATCTAGTGATATCGCACATCGATGTGTTTGGTCCTTGCATGGTACATGAAGTTCTTGCTAAGGTCTATTGCGCTTTGACTGTCACAATAGAAGACAAACTTCTTCTGATGCAATCCAAGCTCTTGAAGGAACCGCTTCAACCATATCATCTCCTTTCCAGCTTCAATAACGGCAATATACTCCGCTTCAGTTGTAGAGAGTGTGACACACTTCTGCAACCTCGACTACCATGATATAGTGATACACTCAAATTACACCTTAATAACAGTGTAAGCGATCGGTGTCAAATATAATAACTCAACAAGGTTGGGGTCGAATCCCACAGGGAATAGGTGTGAAACGTTTACTTAATTAGTGTAGTACTCAACTTAAGTCGTAATTCTATCAAGTAATCGTAACAAAAAGATGTGTTGAATTTAAGGTTGAATGAAAACTAATTGTAGTATTATGAATATGAATAATAGAATTAAAGAAACCAAGGTTGTGTCCCCCTTTATGTAGTATAATGCTACTGATATTAAGATTTTATATTTCCAACAGAAGAATCTTTTGATATGTAATTGATGTCTAATTTACTACCCAATATTTTCCAGTAGTTGGATAATATGTCATCTTTATGATTTTCCCAAATACAAAAGAGTTGTTATTAAGAAGAATCAATTAATGCCAAATTAAAACCCACTTATTCCTAAGCGATGTTATTAAACAAGGTTTAAAGCCTTGAGTCTTTGTTATTTACTTCTACCAAATTCTACCCCACTTTCCCAAGCAAAGGTAGAATTAAATGGCGTTTGTTAATGTTTGCAACCACCAACAATTATTTGAAGAATAAGAAGTAAAAAAATATCAATCAACCGTTGAAACTATATTCAACATCAAAATCCCAATAACATCATACCCATCTAGGGTTCACAACCTTAGCGTTTAAAATTAGCTACTCATGCTAAAAACTGAATGTGAAAGAATAGTAATGGTCATAAGCTTACAAAGTAGAAGGTAATTGATCCAAAAAGCTTCCAAGAATTCAAAATAATCTAAGCCTTGTACTTTATGCTCTAAATTTCTACAAGATAGTCCCCACAAAACCTTATTAAACCTATTTATAGAGGCCCAACAATCGAGGCGAAGTTTGGACTGATTTGCCCCTGATGTCAATAATGCGACCGCATTTCTGTTGCATAACAGAAATGCGGTCCGCAAATCTTCTACGTCCGTCGCATATTTAACCCAAGGATTTTGCCTTCATCGCATTCTAGATTCGCGGTCCGCATTGAAGAAATGCGGCCACCTGCTGCATCGTAAATCCAACAACCTATAAACTGCATACTTGATTTGTGGTTGAGTTTGCGGTGCGCATACTTATTATGCGATCGCGAATGCGATCGCATTCTTTACCCTGACTTTCACCTAAAACTCTGCTTGCGTCTGTGATTCCCAAGTGCGTGTTTGCGGTCCGCATCTTAGTTATGCAGTCGCATATGTGACCGCATTCTTGACATGAAAATGTGCCCAGAGGTCTGTCCTGGTTTGCGATGTTATTGTGAAATATGCGGTTCGCATGTGATGTTTGCGACCGCATATTCACCTCTGCGATGCTTTTCAATGCTTTTCCTATCTTCAGTTGGCTTTTTGAGTTCTTTTCCGTGCATTTAGGTCCTTACACTTGATGTGCCGCAAATACACTAAAATTACATAAGTATCGATGGAATTTGCATGTAAAACAAGTTAAAATCTAAGCGAGTAGTATCAAAATGTGCCGAAATTTCCCGGCACATCAACACACCCAACTTGAACTCTTGCTTGTCCTCAAGCAACTAAAATGATACTATCCTTTTCTAGACTCTATTTACCAAACATGAAACAATAATGACTATGAACAATGTTTGTTGTTAGTATTTCAAGCATACTCTTTTGAATGCTTTTACCCTCCCTGAATCATTACTATATTCAAGGAAAACCAATCAGCTTGTGAACTTTGAGCCTCAACAAGGTGACTAAAGGCTACCTTCAGCTGAGTGCGCTTATGCTTTACTCAAAACTCAACTTTCTATCAACCTCGCAGTTCATGTGCCCTCACTAGAAAGAAGTCCCAAACTCACAATATTTATCATAACAACACAAAGGGACTAAAGTGCAAATACAATCACTCTCAGAACAAAATTTCAAGTGTCACCACATACCATACCATAGGCTTGCCCTTATTTTAATTCGTCACCTACTTCTAAGAACACTCGGTTGGAGATCACATAAGGACTTTTTAAGCTTGTAATGTAGGTTTAAGGAAGGGTCGGATAAATATTTAGATATGAGTGACTACATCCCTCTTGAACACTAATTACATTTTTCTTTTTTTTTACACTTTGCTTCTTTTCAAACCCCATAGCCTCAATGGCATTTAGTTCCCAATGTGGACCCACCTTACATATCTCTCTGATTTCCTTCAGAGCTCCATTATTGTAAATACACATATATAACTATCTTTTGCCTTTTCTTGTCTTTTTTTCTTTTCTTTTTCTTTTTTTTTTGGAGCTTTCATAAATTCACATTAGCACTTTGAGGTATAAGCTCTCACCCTCACTGCATAACCTTATCCATTTCCATTTTGACCCACACCCCCAACTTAGGCCATTCTCAATGTTCAAGGAGGAACGGGTTCAAAAGAGATAATTGTTTTGCGAACAGGAAATGTTTGTAATGAGGAGGCCAAAGAAAATGCTAAAAGGCTCAAATAGGGTACTAGTGATATTATTTATGCACAGGTAGGCTAAAAAGGGTAAAGAGGTTTCATAAATAAAACAAAGGATGCCTAAGATCCTCTCTCCAACTCAGTGTAATTAAAATAAGCGTCGAAAAACCAACCGAGAAAGTTCTAGAGGGCAGAAGCAACCACATGAACTATTTATTCAAAGAGCTCACGCACATGGCACACAAACTGTTTGGTTAACCTAGTTTACAGCTTTAGAGTTAGCATTTGGCAATTCAAGGCTTTCATCCTATATAAATACATGACTCTAGGTAGACTTAGAGTTATAGAGTGAGCCTCAAGTTCACGCAATTGATCTGTTAAAAAGGATACACATGCTTGATACTAGATAATTACACCATCCCGGTCAACATGTTTCATTTTACTGTCTTGGTTCTACTATTACACACTTGAAAAAGAACCCGACAAAGAAAAAACAAGGGGATTTTATTGGTAAAGAAATACTAAATACAATAATTGACTACAACATATATACATAAATCATTAAACTGTAATACTTATTTTACAGTTACTAATGTCGCAAAGCATACAAGAAAACAGATCAAATATACAGATAAGGCTACCACCCCCAACCGAAATCATGCATTGTCCCCAATGCATAAGAAAAGAAGTTAGAGTTCAAGGGGCTCCTTGGGGCGCCTTCGCGCTATGGGAATCAATAGCCTTTGGACCCTTTGCAGTTGAAGTGGGCTGTTGGACTGGATGGGAGCTGGTGTTGGGGCTGCTGAGCTGCTAGCTTCGCCCACTGGTGGCTGAGTGGCCGATGGTTCTGCATGAGCGGCCATATCCACTAGCGAGTGCTGTAAGGCCCGCTGAATGTTTGCGTGCTCCTCCTCCTCCACTGTTGGAGCAGCGATCTGTTTGCCCTTCTTCTGAGGGTCGTCATCCTCGTCGGACCATGAGCTATCATCCTCTGTCTCTTGTCCTTCTAACTCTGATGAATGTCTCGATGTCTCCTCATCTTCAACATCAACCGGTACCGGAGGAGCTGGAGGTTGAGACACTCTGGCAGACGGAGGTGCAATGTCTGCCATCAGAGTAGTGAAGTCCAAACCCTGGTCTGGTGCAGCAATGTCTACACCTTGGTCACCCTCTTTGGGGAGGAGAGATGATAGGTCGAACTCCAAATTTTGCATTTTCTAGAGTTCAGTCTTCATAGATTTCACTTCCTCCCTCAGCTGAGGTAAACTCCTAACCTCACCTCTCTCGATTTGTTTAACCCTGGACTCAAGTTTGTGCAAGCGATCCCCAAACAATATTTGTTGTTGTTGGAGAGCGGTCATTGACGTTTGTATTAGAGTCAGGGCTTGTTTGATCAGGTTTGGCAGGATTTTCAAGAGTTGGTCCACTTTGGCATTTGCATGTTGTGCAATAAGACCAAGTCTTGAAAGGGCTGGCAATGTCGACGAAGGTTGGCCCGTGGTGGATGGGGATGCAGGCTCTGCAGCAGAAGTGGAGGCCTTTGGATCTTGGGGATGTATGGGAGTATGGGAGTCAAGGTCCTGGAGTGGGGTCTCTGTTGGGGCAGTAGAATCACTGATATGAGTGATATCTATATCCCTCGTTGACTTTCCGATTTTGTCAGCTTGTGGCATGAGAGGCACGTTCACAGCTTGGCAGAGGGCTGTGATCAAACTTGGAAATGGAAGTGATGTGGCATGCTGCGTTGCCCGGATACTAATCTCCTGGAAGATTAGATTTCCCACATCGATTTTTATACCGGCCATAATGCACGCAATGAGAAGTGCTTTCTCAATGCTTATATCCATTTCGTTTCTAGACGGTATCAGACGGGAGGTGACAAAGCTCAGCCAAAATTTTCCCTCCCTTGTGAGATCCTCTTTATAAATCTTCTTTCCAGGATTTATCCAAGCAGGAGACCCCTTTGCAATAATGGACGCTATCCACCCACGTTCATTCTCTCTATTGGAGTACTTGGCATCGTACTCGGCTGTGCTTGATTGCCAATCGGGGAAGTAGATTTCATTTATTTGTTCACTGTTGCAGAACACACTCTTTCCCCGAACCTGTACGATGCCAGTAAATATTCTGTTACGTTTGTGGTGCGCCTTTCTTGAAGCTCCATAGGATGCATAGAACTCCCGAACCATTAATTCGTTGTACTCTTTAGGATCCTCAGTGAAACATTCCCATTTTCTCACTTTTATGTTGTTGAGAATATGGGAGTACTGATCTTGGAGTCGATTCAAACTCAACTGTTTTTCACCCAAGATTTTTCTTTTATTCAGCCCCTCTCTAAACAATGTCCTGGAGCCTTCGACCCCGAATCGAAGCTGATGGTCATCGCCATGCTTCCTTCTAGCTTCAGCTAGTAGGTCAACTTCGGGCAAGCGGTTCTCCTCTTCAGACTGGGAGGTGCTTGGCAAAGTTGGTTCTGCTCTTAGACGTTTTGGCTGTGACGTGTTATGACCGGATGATGACCTTTTCCTTGCGAGATGCTTGGTAGGTGCCATATCTGCATAAGGGTAAAATATGAGCGACATTGTAAGTAATAGGGAAAAGAAAACAGGAAGAATCAACAAAGAGTTAAATGAATGCGACGTGGTTTGCGGTTGCATAACCACTATGCGAACCGCAAACTGGTCGTATTCATAGGTGTGCAAAGCTAGACTTCATTCTGCGGTGGGATATGCGATCGCATGACCATTATGCGAATCACATAACCATCGCAGAATGTTCTTGTTCCCAGATATGTTAGCAGAACACATATGCGATCACATATCCACCGCAAAGTGAGATATGCGATCGCAAACTTGACGCAGATTTGCTGGTGTTAATCGAGATGTTCTGACCCTGTTTGTTGTGCCTTTGCGGTTCGCATAGTAGTTTTGCGAACCCAAAGGCACCGCATTTTTCGTCTTCTTCAGGTATCTGGGGTTTTAGGGATGCGGTCAAAATGCGGTCCACATTTTGATTTTGTGGAGCGTAAATACCTTTGGATTCACAATTATGTTCATCCCCCCATAACTGATAACCTAGATTCCTGTATCCATCCCCCAAAATGCTCAAACATATACAATGGGCCACAAATCCTAACCTGCAGAGTGAAAATTAAAGACAAAGCAAAGGTAGGAATTTAGTGGATCAGCACACATACCTAAGAAGAAGATTTCAGGAAGTATGACAAATTTTAATCAGAATTCTGTTGTTGGTAACCTTGAATCTCAGTTATCCGCCGATATTCTCTTGTGTTGTTCGTTTCTCTGTTCTTTTCCCTTTTTTATTTTTTTTATACTATATTGAAGGATTTAAAAGAGGAGGAAATGCGGACTCGTACCTGTCACTATGCGATGGATAAGTCATCGCATAGTTTAAATGCGATCCGCGAATTAGACTACCTCATCGCATTATTGACATCGTTTTGAGCCAAACTTTCTGTCTCTGTTTGCAATGGAAATGCGGACCGCATAATGAAAATGCGATCCGCAAACTGCAATACATCTTAGCATTTTTGACAGCCATTTTAGTTCAACTCTCTGCTTCAGTTTGCGACACAAATGCGGTTCGCATATTGATAATGCAACCGCATTTGTGCAGCATTTGTAACATAGTATTCTTTTCTTCAGTTTCAGGAACTCTTTCTCAGTATTGTGTCCCTTTTTTTCAAATTCCTGCATTCTAAAACACCCTTCAAATAGCCTAAGTAAATCTATCTATCAAAAACGTAAATAAATTTACAACAACAAGCAAAAATAAATGTTACCACACATGGGTTGCCTCCCATGAAGCGCTTGATTTAACGTCGCGGCACGACAAAGTTGAGACGCCTCTGAATTTACTCCATGGTTGGGCATGGACCAACTTTTAGAGCCAGCTGCTCTACCAAATGCTTCTCACCATCTGTTCCCAAGTAATGCTTAATTCTTTGACCATTCACCTTGAAGGTTTGGAGCCCATCCTCCGATGCTAATTCTACAACTCCAAAGGGAGAGACATCGACGACTTTGAAAGGGCCAGACCATTTAGATTTTAGCTTGCCCGGAAATAATTTTAGTCTAGAGTTGAAAAGCAATACCAGATCCCCTGCCTTGAATTCTATTTTTAAGATCTTTTTGTCATGGACAAATTTCATTCTTTCTTTATACACGGCTGCTCTTTCATACGCGTGGAAACGGAACTCCTCCATTTCATTCAATTGTGCTAGCCTCAGAGCTCCAGCTTCTGCCCAGTCCATGTTTATTCTTTTTAATGCCCACATAGCCTTGTGCTCAAGTTCCACAGGTAGGTGGCAAGCTTTTCCAAAAACTAGCCGATACGGAGGCGTACCAATGGGGGTTTTGTATGCTATGCGGTATGCCCATAGAGCATCATCTAGCTTGTTCGACCAGTCGGTCCTATTTGCATTCACTGTTTTTGCTAGTATGCTCTTTATTTCTCGGTTAGATAACCTCCACTTGACCGCTTGAATGTAGATGATAGGGTGTGGCAACCTTATGCTTGACCGTACTTGTCAAGGAGAACTTTAAAGGCTTTGTTGCAGAAATGCGAACCCCCATCACTGAGGATGGCTCTTGGAGTGCCAAACCTGGTGAAAATGTTCTTCTTTAGAAACGCGGTCACACTCCGAGCCTCATTGTTTGGTAAAGTAATGGCTTCTACCCATTTGGACACGTAGTCCACAGCCACTAAGATATACTTCATCCCACATGAGCTTATAAAAGGGCCCATGCAGTCAATACCCCAGACATCGAATATTTCAATTTCCATCACAAAGTGCATCGGCATCTCATGCCTCCTAGAGATTGGGCCCTGCCTTTGGCATTGGTCACAAGACTTGACCAACTGATTAGCATCCTGATAAATTGACGGCCAGTAGTAACCACATTCCAAAATCTTTGCCACCGTTCTATTTCCCCCCATGATGACCCCCAACCGGTGAGTCATGACAAGCTTTTAGAATTTGCAGCATTTCTTCCTCTGGCACGCATCTCCTGATGATGTTGTCCGCACAGACACGGAACAAGAAGGGTTCTTCCCAGTAATAGTTCCGGCAATCCCTCAAGAATTTCTTCTTTTGGTACGACTCCAACCCTTCTAGAATAAGGTCGCTGACTGGGTAGTTAGCGATGTCGGCAAACCAAGGTGCAAAGGTATTGGATAAAGCCAGTATTTGTTCATCTGGAAATGCATCATTGATTTCCATCTCTCCTTTTTGTCTCCCCGCTTCTTCAATTCTGGACAAGTGATCTGCCACTTTATTTTGAGTTCCTTTCCGATCCAGCACTTCAAAATCGAACTATTGCAGCAGCAAAACCCATCGAATCAGCCGCGGCTTTGCATCTTTCTTCGCCATAAGATAGCGGAGAGCTGCATGATCGGTGTACACGATTACTTTGGAACCCAGCAAATACGCACGGAACTTCTCAAAAGCATAAACAATGGCCAACAGTTCTTGTTCAGTTACTGTGTAGTTCATCTGCACCCCATTAAGTGTTTTGCTAGCATAGTAGATTGGGTGAAGAACTTTATTGTGTCGTTGGCCCCGCATCACTCCAATAGCTACACCACTGGCATCACACATAAGTTCAAAAGGAAGTGACCAATCAGGTGTGACAATAATGGGTGCCGTGGTGAGCTTTTTCTTCAGTTCCTCAAAAGCTTTGAGGCATTTCTCATCGAAGACGAACTTGGCATCCTTCTCAAGGAGTTTGCACATAGGATTTGCAATCTTTGAAAAATCCTTAATGAAACGCCTATAGAATCCGGCATGCCCCAAAAAACTACGAACACCTTTGACGGACGTGGGTGGAGGAAGCTTAGAGATGATTTCTATCTTAGCTTTGTCTACCTCTATGCCACGCCTTGAGATTTTATGTCCCAGAACAATATCTTCATCCACCATGAAGTGGCATTTTTCTCGATTTAGCACAAGATTGGTCTTTTCACATCGCTTGAGAACTTGTTTAAGATTACTCAGGCAATGCTCAAAAGTCTCGCCTACTACCGAAAAATCATCCCTAAAAACCTCAAGAAAGTCCTCTACCATATCGGAGAAGATAGACATCATGCATCTCTGGAAGGTAGCCGGAGTGTTGCATAGGCCGAATGGCATCTGGCTAAAAGCAAATGTTCCATATGGGCATGTGAATGTTGTCTTCTCCTGGTCCTCCAAAGCTATGTTGATCTGATTATAACCGGAGTATCCATCAAGGAAACAATAGAAGGACTTTCCTGCTAGCCGATCAAGCATTTAATCAATAAAAGGCATAGGGAAATGGTCCTTGCATGTGGCACTATTTAGTTTCCTATAGTCCATGCACACCCTCCATCCGGTTACGGTTCTTGTTAGGATAAGTTTGTTCTTCTCATTTTTTATCACAATCATGCCTCCCTTCTTCGACACGCATTGCACCGGGCTCACCCATGAACTATCAGCAATTGGGTAAACTACCCCCGCATCCAACCATTTGATTATTTCCTTCTTTACTACTTCCTGTATTGACGGGTTCAACTGTCGTTGGTGTTCCACACTCTGTTTGGTCCCACTTTCTAATTGAATCTTATGCTCACAAAATTCCAGCAGGGATCCCTCAAATGTCCGCAATTGTCCAAACAATGGCTTGTCTATGCTCCTTCAAAACTTTCAGCAACTGTTCCACCTGCACATCATTCAACAAAGAAGAAAAAATTACTGGTAAAGTATTAATTTAAGCCAAGAAATTTATACCTCAAGTGCAGAGGAAGTGGTTTGAGCTCTAGTTGTGGTGGCTCAATAATAGAAGACTTTGCAAGAGGTGTAGCTCTATTCTCCAAATCAAGGGAAAGCTTTGGTGGAGTATACGAGTAAGAACCACGCCCCTCCAATGCATTCACCGACTCCATAAAACTATCCATATCATCACCGTCGAAGTTTACCAAGATAGCTGCCAATGCTTCACCTAGGCAGTGCTCTTCCATCTTCATCTCAACAGCATCATCTACTTCATCAACAATGCCAATCACTGAAATGATCTCGTACTCAATTGGTAGCTTCATACCCTTACTAGCTTGGAATGTAACTTCTTCATTGTTCACTCGAAATTTAATTTCATTACGTTCCGAATCCATAAGGGCTCTTCCAGTGGCTAGAAATGGTCTCCCCAAGATAATAATAGGGATCTCTTTGTCAACAGCACAGTCAAGGATTACGAAATCAGCTGGTATATGAAACTTCCCAACTTTCACAATCACATCATCAACAATTCCAACCGGTCTCTTGATTGAGCGGTCAGCCATTTGCAACCTCATACTCGTCGGCCTTGGCATTCCTAATCCTGCTTGTTTGTAGATGGCAAGCGGCATTAAATTGATTCTAGCCCCATTGTCACAAAGGGCCTTCGCAAACTCCCGCACCCTAATTGTGCATGGAATAGTAAATGCTCCCGGGTCTTCTTTCTTCTGAATAGGGTTTGTAGCAATAATAGAGCTAACCCCGTGAGTCATATTCACCACCTCATTCTTGGTGGTTCTCTTCTTTATGATCAAATCCTTTAAGTATTTAGCAAAACCAGACATTTCTTGAAAAGCCTCCAAGAATGGTATGTTCATAGATAATTGCTTGAGAATATCGTAGAACTTCTCAAAATTGCTATCATCGACTCTTCTTGCATGTCTTTGAGGGAAAGGAGAAGGGGGTCTAGGGAAGAATGTTTGATGTTTCTTCTGCCTTTTCCTTCATTCCTTCTCGGGTCTCATCTCGGATTTGCACAACCTCTGGAGTTTTCTTCACTTCAGCAACATTGGGCTTTTCAACCTCGACTCCTTTTTCAAGTTCTTCCACATCAACTGCTTGCTCATTCTTTCCTTGCAGTACCTTCCCACTCCTGGTAGTGATAGCCATGATATGGGAAGTTGGGCCACTTCTACTTCCTTTTAGATTTGCAACTGTATCACTAGGGAGTGTTCCCTCCTGCTGTGGATGTTGCTCACGAGAAAGATCTCTCATTTGCAATTACAGTTTTTGAATCGCAGCAGTATGAGAGCCAACCAACTCAGTCATGTTCCTCATGGAATTATCAGACTTTTCTTGATTTTGTAGTATCCTTTCAAGCATGCTCTCTAGTTTAGACTCACTAGAGGAACCTTGATTCGAGTACTGACCCTTTGGGGGAACATAAGGATTAGAACTTCGATTTGAAAAGTTGTTGTTGCTGTTCCAGTTTCCTTGGTTAGAACCACTTTGGTCATTTCGCCATTGGTAGTGACCTTGCCCTTGCGGGTTTGGTCTTTATTGATTCTGAGAGCCTTGACCTTGGTTGTGCTGCCTTTGGTACCCTCCTTGAGAGTTATTGGCATAGTTTGCCTCCTCATAATCTTCATTTGGTACTGGCTGCACATTCTCAACCACATTCACTTTCTTCTTCTGATTTTCCGTGAAAAGCTTTGTCAACACATTGACATTCGTAGCAAGTTCTGCAATTACTTGGTCTCGCTCTTGATTTTACTTGATCAAGTTGTTCAAATAAGGAGAGCCAATTGCAATTCCGCCTGTGGAGTCCTCGGAATGCCAAGCTTGGTTATGCTTTGCCATTTTATCCAATATTTGAGTCAATAGCGATGGATTTGTCCATAAAAGATCCAGCAGCTGCATTCTTTGCTATTGACTGGTTCATAGGATCCAAACCCATGTAAAAATTTTCCAACAAGATAGAATCCGGAAAACCATGGTTTGGGGACCTCACCAAGTATAGTTTAAAGCGATCCCACGCTTCATGTAGTTGTTCGCCTGGTAGTTGCTTGAAGAAGAAAATCTTATCCCTGAGCTCTGACTTCTTGCTTTGTGGAAACTATTTCGACAAGAAAGCTCGGACAAGTTCAGGCCATGAATGTATGGAATTTGGAGGATGATTCTGGAGCCATTTCCTCGCATCCCCAGCTAGAGAATACTTAAAGCATCTCAACCTCAAGGCATGGTCGGAGACATTATTCTGCTTGTGCATTGCACATACACCCAAGAAATTTCTGAGGTGTTGTGTTGGATCGTCATCTGTGGAATTCTTGAAAAAGCCCTCCGCTTTCAGCATCAGAATTAATCCATGTTCCACTTTGAAGGTAGCAGCACCAATAGCAGGAGGTACAATAGCATTTGTATCCTCAATATACTCCTCAATGTCTGCCAAAGGATTTCCTTCCGCGTCCAACTCCACTTCATCACCATAGTCCGACATGTTCTCCTGTCAAAACCAAACAAAACAAACAAAGTGTGATAGAATAGGATCAGACGTACAGTAAAGTATACACTAATTAGTAATTTCAAAACAGTATTCCCCGGCAACGGCGCCAAAATTTGATACGCACAAGTTACACCTTAATAACAGTGTAAGCGGTCGGTGTCAAATATAATAACCCAACAAGGTCGGGGTCGAATCCCACAGGGAATAGGTGTGAACCGTTTACTTAATTAGTGTAGTACTCAACTTAAGTCATAATTCTATCAAGTAATGGTAACAGAAAGATGTGTTGAATTTAAGGTTGAATGAAAACTAATTGTAGTATTATGAATATGAATAATAGAATTAAAGAAACCAAGGTTGTGTCCCCCTTTATGTAGTGTAATGCTATTGATATTAAGATTTTATATTTCCAACAGAAGAATCTTTTGATATGCAATTGATGTCTAATTTACTACCCAATATTTTCCAATAGTCGGATAATATGTCCTCTTTATGATTTTCCCAAATACAAAAGAGTTGTGATTAAGAATAGTCAATTAATGCCAATTAAAACCCACTTATTTCTAAGCGATTTTATTAAACAAGGTTTAACGCCTTGAGTCTTCATTATTTACTTCTACCAAATTCTACCCTACTTTCCCAAGCAAAGGTAGAATTAAATGGCGTTTGTTAATGTTTGCAACCACCAACAATTGTTTGAAGAATAAGAAGTAAATAAATATCAATCAACCGTTGAAACTATATTCAACATCAAAATCCCAATAACATCATACCCATCTAGGGTTCACAACCTTAGCGTTTAGAATTAGCTACTCATGCTAAAAACTGAATGTGAAAGAATAGTAATTGTCATAAGCTTACAAAGTAGAAGGTAATTGATCCAAAAAGCTTCCAAGAATTCAAAATAATCTAAGCCTTGTACTTTATGCTCTCAATTCTAACAAGATAGTCTCCACAAAATCCTATTAAACCTATTTATTGAGGCCCAAAAATCGAGGCGAAGTTCGTACTGATTTGCCCCTGATGTCAATAATGCGACCGCATTTCTGTCGCATAACAGAAATGCGGTCCGCAAATCTTCTACGTCCGTTGCATATTTAACCCAAGGATTTTGCCTTCATCGCATTCTGGATTCGCGGTCCGCATTGACGAAATGCGGCCACCTACTGCATCACAAATCAACAACCTGTAAACTGCATACTTGATTTGCGGTTGAGTTTGCGGTGCGCATACTTATTATGCGATCGCGAATGCGATCGCATTCTTTACTTTGACTTTCACCCAAAACTCTGCTTGCGTCTGCGATTCCCAAGTGCGTGTTTGCGATCCGCATCTTAGTTATGCGGTCACATATGTGACCGCATTCTTGACATGAAAATGTGCCCAGAGGTCTGTCCTGGTTTGCGATGTTATTGTGAAATATGCGGTTCGCATGTGATGTTTGCGACCGCATATTCACCTCTGCGATGCTTTTCAATGCTTTTCTTGTCTTCAGTTGGCTTTTTGAACTCTTTTCCGTGCTTTTAGGTCCTTACACTTGATGTACTGCAAATACACTAATATTACATAAGTATCGATGGAATTTACATGTAAAACAAGTTAAAATTTAAGCAAGTAGTATCAAAATGTGCCGAAATTCCCCGGCACATCATATAGCTCCACCTGAAAATGTGAACAGGTATCCTATAGTAGATTTATGATTATCAAGGTCACATGCCATATTAGCATCCGTGTAGCCCTTCAAGATTGGATCAGATCATTCAAAACACAAGCAATCTTCTACAGTACCTCTTAGGTACCTGAGTATCCACTTGAGTGCTGTTATACCCCATTTTAACACGGGTCAAATAGAGTACAACATATTGGTAATTTTTAAATATTTATTATTTACTAAGGAGTCGCCACCTAATTATTTTAAATGTGAATTAGAACACCTATTTTTACTAATAATAACCCTGTATATGGTCTACTTTAAAATCCATATTAAAATGGTTTACCGACCAGCCTTAAGTTAATTTACTAAGGTGATGTGTTAAAAACAGACTCTTCAAAAATCAAAATTTCTCTCATTCAATAAATACACCAAATTATATGGGAGGTAAACAATAACTGCTATGAAAAGCCACGATATTTGCTATTTTATTAAATGAAATGTTCGCATTTATTAAGTGATAACATTTTTTAGATTAATATTCTTATCTAATTACTACCCAACTAAAGAAGACAGAAACATCAAACGAGTTTTGAGTTAATTGCATGCTACCCTAATTGTCTGAACCAAGGGTCAAACAAATACCACATAATTCAAGTACAAAAATATGTACCAAAGAGCAAAATGTAGTATTCATAAACAAAAAAAACCAAAGGAAGTAGTAATTGATTGTTCATCATTTTTTCCTGCCTCTTTATCTTTTTCTATTCGGATGGGCTGAAAGAGAGAGTGACACGAACTAAGATATGGATGTGGGTTCTTGGTCGCCAATGGCATCGAGTTTAAAGCAAGACTCAAGAGTGCTCCCGTGTGTCATGCAAAACAAAGAAAGTGAAAGAAAGAAAAGATTAGAGAAGAGATGCGTTCATAATATCAATAAAAGTTCAAAAATAAACCACAAAAGGTGTTCACATGGAATATTTTACAAGTAAGAGTAAAAGAAAAAACCAGTGTTCCTAAATACAAAATTAGAAACAAGATTGACATGTAAAGGAATTAAGAAACTCATCTATGTATCACTGATATTTTATCTAGTCAAATAAAACGGGAATCACAACTTTATTTTAAACTTCGTATTAGTCATTGATTTACAAAAGCATAAGAAATGGTTCCATTGAAGAAGTTCATGCTTAATAGAACTTTGACTTTGCTTCACAAACATTATATTAAATAAGACAAAATGATCATTGTAACCTAATTCTCACAAAGTGAATAACAAAAAAAAAAACAAATTACATAGAGCATGAGATTTAGTCCCTACGAATATAATTTCTAAATGAGATTCTAATAAATATCTCAAACATACAAGATTTGAAAACGCTACAATACATAATACTTTCAACTAGAAAAATCAATAACTCTTCATATAATCAGGGGCTTGAAAGAGTTAAAAGCATTTAAGAGCAAAACTTCTAAGCACATATATTTCCCAAATAAAAATAGTAAGAAACACCTAAAGCATGTTTTTTATATCTGACTAATGGCAACGACTGCAATTTTTATATAATAATTGTTATATTACTCGAAGACATATTCATACACAAAGAAGATGAGGGCTAATAGATGGCTTTTCTTCACATGAAAATACTCAACTGTAGCAGATTTTGTTTTTAGTTTCCCGGATAAGATGAACAGACATATGACATGATTTTCTAAATAAGCATAAAGAAGATTAGGAATAGAGCTCAAGTATTACCTTCCACGGGTCAGTGAACGGGGCTTGCGAGGTCGTTTCAGATCTTCCACTCCTTAGTTATTGAAAGTATAAAAATGGAGGCTAAAACTGAGAGATGTTCTACGGATTGAGAAGCCTGATAATATCAGAAATGTAGTATGGTATGAACTGATTTTTGAGGGAGTTCCCAGACTTGGTTTGGGTTGAGATTTAACAAAGTATTTATAGGTGGAAGAAGAAGTCAGGGCTAAGGTTTTTGAGCGGGATTTGAAGTTTTAAATTTTGATTTTCGGTCAAAATAGCCATTTGAAAGATTAAATTTTTTTTTTGAATTTCAAATAGAAGAAGGAAAAATTCACCCTTATAATGATGATTCTGCAAAGTTAAAACTTACATGAAAAGATGAAAAGAGGTAGCACAGAACAGTTTAACCACGTAAAGGACTACACTCGTGATCAAAGGAATTCTAAATGGACGAATTTCGTTGAAGTAATCGATGCTAAAGAACGAGGGAGCCAGTACATATACGAAAATGGTGCGGCAATTCTGTCTCACATAAAGACAAGTTAGAATTTTGTAAAAGATTGGAGGAGAAAAGGAAAGCTGGCTGCTGAGTATATGTTAGGATTTGGAAAATTAATTGATCTAATGAGCTACTTTTGATCCATTGGTAGATTGGATTCTGTTGAGGCTACTAAAGAGGGTAGGCTATTTTGTATAAGGAAACCTTATTTGAGATGAGCCATTATCAAGAGTTTTGGGCTGCTGGAAGTCCAGGCTAACTTGGCCCTCTCCAGATTAAGAGATACTCCCTTCTTCTTAATATTTCCTTGTGCTTCCTTTATATAATAATATACCATAGACATATAGACTATTTAAAATAATTAATTAATTTTTGATAAAAAAAATAATAAAAATAACAACAACAACAACAACAACAACAACAACAACAACAACAACAACAATAATAATAATAATAATAATAATAATAATAATAATAATAATAATAATAATAATGAAAGTGATAATAACATACTAATACTAATAATGACAATACAAATATTATTACTACTAATAATAATAATTCAATCATAATAATCACGATAATACTGATAATAAAATATTACAAAATAAATAATATACTAGTAGATTATTAATGGCTAGGAAGCATAACGAAATTACTCAGAAGAAAAGTAGGACAAAATTGGGTTTCAACAATTGTTTCCTATTGTTTTTTTCCAGGATTTTCAAGGAATCTGCTAACAACACCAACTACATGAGCAATATCAGGTATGGTGCATACCATTGCATACATTAAGCTTCTGACTGCTGAAGAATAAGGAACTCTAACTATGTTCCCTTTATCCTCTACTGTTGTAGGAGACATCTTGCTGCGCAATTTTAGATGACTAGCAAGAGGTGTGCTGACTGGCTTAGCATTCTTCATTTTGAAACGTTCCAGTATACGTTCAACGTACTTCTTCTGAGACAGCTACAACTTTCTGCTTTTTCGGTCTCGAACTATCGTCATACCTAGAGTTTGTTGTGCTGGGCCGAAATCCTTTATATCAAATGACTTGGACAAATCTCCCTTCAACTTTGTGATCAACTCTTTGTCTTTTCCTACAATTAACATGTCATCCACATACAACAACAAAATAATAAAATTATTGTCAGAGAATCTTTTGACATATACACATGGATCAGAATATGTGTTTATATAAGTTTAACTTTTCATGAATGAGTCAAACTTCATGTACCACTGCCTTGGTGCCTTCTTCAATCCATAAAGACTCTTATTCAATTTTCACACCATGTGTTTCTTTCCAGCTATTTCATACCCTCCTGGCTGCTCCATATAAATCTCCTCTTCCAAATCTCTATGAGGAAATGCAGTTTTCACATCCAACTATTCCATTTCAAGATCTAGGCTAGCTGTTAAACTCAAAATTATTTGAATAGAAATCATTTTGACAATAGTTAAGAATATTTCATCAAAATCAATACCTTTCTTCTGTTTGGAGCCTTTAACCACCAATCGAGCTTTGTATTTGTCCAGCTTGCCATTTCCATCTTTCTTGAGTTTAAAGACCCACTTGTATTTGAGTGGTCTTTTGCCCTTTGGAAGTTCAACCAGCTTCTACGTGCCATTTTTCTGTAGAGATTCCATCTTTTCTTTCATGACTTTCATCCGCTGGTTCTTTTCTGTATGGAATAACACCTTCTTAAGACTTTCTGGCTCTCCTTCATCATTGATGAGGACATACTTTGTGGAAGGATACCTACATGACTCTACCCTTGGCCTCTCTGATCTTCTCAGAGGTTGAGGTTGTTCTTTTCCTGAATGGGGTACTCCACTTGCTCGACATCATCATCAAGTTGCTCCCCTAATCAATAAGCTCACCAGGTTGCCCCCCTGCTTGGCAACCTCGTCAGCATACTTTATGCACTTGTGGGATAGTTAGAAGAAGAAGGAATAGTAACAAGGTTAGGGATTATAACATTCTTTGTCTTCTGTGACTAATCATCTATAGCTCCAACTTCACTTTCTCGGAAGATTACATCTCTACTTCTAAAGAACTTTTTCTTTACAAGATCCCACAATTTGTACCCAAACTCTTCATCTCCATATCCGATGAATATGTAGGGAATAGATTTATCATCCAACTTTGTTCGGTGCTCCTTTGGTACATGTGCAAAAGCTCTGCAACCGAACACCTTTAGATGTGAGTAGGACACTTCCTTGTTGGTCCAAAATCTCTCTGGGATGTCAAACGCCAACGGAACTGATGGACTCCTATAAGCAAGTAACGGGCTGTCTGAACTGCTTCACCCCAGAATGACTTAGGCAGTTTAGCCATTCTGATCATGCTTCTCACCCTCACCACAATGGTGCGTTCATCCTTTCGGCTACACCATTGTGTTGTGGGGTTCAAGGAATTGTCTTTTCATGTCTGATCTCATGGCTCGAACAATAATCTTCAAATATCCTTAAAGTGTACTCACCTCCATTATAACTTCGGAGGCGCTTTAGCTTTTGGCCTGTCTCCTTTTCCACCAGAGCCATGAAACTTCTGAAAAACATGAAACACCTGATCTTTGATTTTCAAAATATATACCCATAATTTTCGTTAATCATCATCAATAAAAGTAACAAAATATTTGTTACCGCCCATCGATTCAATTTCTATTTGACCACAAACATCAGAATATACCAAATCAAGTATATTCAATTTTCTTTCAACCGATGTATGAAATAAGACTCTATGCTACTTACCAAATAAACAGTAGTCACAAGGTTTTACCGTTTTACCTTTGGCATAAGAAATGAGTGATATTCTTGCAAGAATCTGCAATCCCTTCTCGCTCGTATGACCCATTCCTTTGTGCCACAAATCAGCAGAAATACCATCTTGTGGCGTGTTCAATTCACCTTGGCATATTTCTACATTTGTCCTATACAACGTGCCAGAAGAAAATCCCTTTTCAATCACCTATGATCCCTTGGGGAGTCTTCACTTTCGATTTGCAAAATAGTTCTTGTATCCATCTCGGTCTAAAGTAATTCCCGAGATCAAGTTCATCCGCAAATCAGGTACATGTTGCACGTCCTTTAGAATCAATGTGCATCCAACATTTGTCTTGATACAAATGTCACCAAGCCCCGCAATCTTTGAGTAACTTGTGTTACCCATTCTCACAGTGCCGGAATCACCTGCTATATATCTACAAAAAAGATCTCTTACCGGTGTGGCATGGTAAGATGCTGTTGTATCAACGACTCATTCTGACTCTGGACCTGACAAGTGCATGCATTCCCGTTCCTCATTTATAAAGAGGACAACATTATCATTGTTTTGCACCATGACGATTGTGTTGTCGTCATTCTTCTAGACACTGCTTTCACCTTTGCCCTTCCTTGAATTTGGGCAATCTCTTTTGAAGTAACCTGGTTGATCACAATTGTAGGAATTTCTTGCTCTTGATTTGGGTTGGTTCTTAGACTTCCCACGAGCTCCGGATCTACCATAGTTGCTCGAACTCCTTTGGTAACTCCTGCCTCTATCTTCTGTGATGAGAGCTTGTCCTTGATTTCTAGGCTTCTTTCTCATCCTCTCATTGAGTAGAAGAGCTGATGCGACATCTTTCAACTCAATGGTAGTCTTATCGTGCAGGATGGTTGTTGCTAAATTATCGTATGAAGATGTCAATGAGTTCAATAGCAAGATGCCTTTATCTTCTTCCTCAAATTTTATTCCGAGGTTGGTGAGTGTGATAGTCCGTTAAACACATTTAAATGTGAAAACAAATTCATACCTTCACCCATGTGTAGGGCGTATAGCTGCTTTTTCAGGTACAATTTCTTTGTCAGCGTTTTGTACATGTATAGGCTTTCCAACCTTGTCCAAATGCCACGTGCGGTCTTCATCAATGAAGTTATTTACCACATCATCTGATAAGTGCAACCTGATTGCACTAGCAGTCTTTTCATCTAAGTCACCCCAATCCTCAGCTTTCATGGTAGCAGGCTTTTTGGTATCAGCATCTAGTACCTTGTGTAATCCTTTTTGGATGAGCATATCCTTTATCCTTCTTTTCCACTGTACTAATTTTTTACTTACCATGTTTCATTCATGTCTACTTTGTTATATTAGATTTACTGGACCACTAGCAAGTGTCAATGCCGACCCCTCATTACTACCTCTTCAGGGTTAAGCTAGATACTTACAAGGCACGCATTTATTTACGTACTCATGCTGCACTTCTGCACTAAATATGCAGGATATGACATGTTCATTTTGTCACGACCCAATTTCTCCAATAGGCCGTGATGCCGCCCAACGTTGCCGTTAGGCAAGTCAATGGTGTAACCATGTAATTGTTCTATTTAATAAATTTTCAAGTAGTTGAATTTAATTTATTAAGAAAATAAGCGGTAGAAAATTTAGTAAAGTAAAGCGAAAGCTTATGAGTGAGAAAATGCAGTGAAATAAATGCTCCAAAAACCATAAAGTCTATTAGCTTGTGTTCCAAGACCTAGTGTCACAAGTGTATGAGCAACTAATAAAATATAAATAACACTAAACTACTGTCTGAAATAGAGTAGACAGAAAATAAAATGCAAAAGAGAGACTCTGGATGCTGCAGAACGGACCCAGAAAGCAGCTCATCACACAGCCTCGGGGTATCGGGGGTGCGTGCCGGAATGACACCCAGATGCACCTGCCCCAAATCCTGCACAATTAGTGCAGAAGTATAGCGTGAGTACATAAACAACATGTACCTAGTAAGTATCCAGTCTAACCTCGAAGAAGTAGTGACCAGGGGTTGACATTGACACTTACTATGGGCTAACAATGAAATGAAGGAATGCTAATTAAGCATATAAAATATGGATAATAATATTAACACAATAGCAAGAGTATTTAAATGATTCTTTAACGAATAGTACATTCCAAAATCTTCCACTAACACATACAAATTCCAAATAAATCTCAGGCAATCAAATAATTATAACCTCTCAATTCATGAAAATAATATCAAGTGTGTTTGGGCTCTAAGCATTAACACGCACGATTTATGCTGAGGTCGTACAGTCCAATCAAGAATAATGTGTTCACTGTAGAGGGTCGAGCGGCACGAACCATAGATGCATCTATTATACTGCTGAGGCGTTCGACCCGCTCGACAAGAAGAGAGATTACATTATGAACATCTGATTTAAAAGCTATTATAAAGCTAATACACAAAGAAGCACAATCTCTATTAACGGTCAAGTGACCCGCCAAAACTCAAGTAAGTGAAATTCGGTCTTTACAAATCCATTAAAAAGTTTCAATATTATTTAGGCACTTTAATTAAAAAGTAAGGTGCAAACATCACAAGTATTTCATGATTTGGGTCCTAAACTACGCAAACTTAAGCATAATTAGTAGCTACACATGGACTCTCGTCATCTCGTGCGTACGTAGCCCCTACAAATAGAATCATATAGTAATTTAAATCACATATGTGGTGAAATTTCCTCTTACAAGGTTAGGCAAGAGATTTACCTCGTCTCAAATCTCACATTCCAGCCAAACATTTAATCTAAGGACCCAACATGTTGCCAAACAATCCGAAACTTGCCAAATGCCATATAAAGTAATCAATATACGCTCAAAAGTTAATAATTTAGCTATTAGAGTAATTACCCAACCCAATTTGGAAGATTCCTAAAGGTCACCCTCGGGCCCACGTGCACGGATCCTAAAATTTTCGAACATAATTGTTACCCATAACCTCACGAATTAAAATATATAATTTTCACCCAATTCCATAATCATTTTCTTGGTTAAATCCCATTTTTATCAAAACATAGGTTTTTCAACTAAACCTATAATTTTCATAATTTTACATGTTAAAATCCACCCACAATCTATGTATTAAACTTACATTGGGTAGGAATTACTTACCTTCAATAGTTAGGTGGAAACGCCTCTCCAAGAAGCTCCAAATTCGGACCAAACAAGTGAGAAGATGAGAAAAATGGGTCTAAGTCCCGTTTTTAAAATGTTTCTTCCCAATGGTCCTTATGCGCGATCCGGATAGGGCATCCGCGATCATGAAGTCCAAAAAACCAAGCCAGAAAATATACCCTTCGCGAACGCGGGAAAGGCCACGCGAACGTGAAGGCTTAGTTTACCTGCCAATCGCCAAACGTGATGGCCTCTTCGCGAACGCGAAGACCAATGACTGACCCCCTCCCCAGCTGGCCTCTCACGTCTTGAACGCGAAGCCCTGATGCGAACGCGAAGGCCAGTGGCCCCGAATTCAGCAAACGCGGTCTCTATATCGCGAATGCATGGCGCCATATTATACCCAGCCCCATTCCTTCATCGCGAACGCGATTACTTCTCTGCGTTCGCGAAGAAGGAAACCAGAACAAAAAATTCTTGTGTTTTCAACTTAACTCCCGGCGGTCCGAAACACACCCGAGCCACTCGGGACCCTGTCTAAAAGGACCAACAAGTCCATAAACAAGATACAGACCTACTCGAACTCTCAAAATGCGTGAAACAACAACAAAACTAAGAATCGCACCCCAAAAGCAAGTTGAATCAAGTGATGAACTTGAAGTTTTCAGCTTGCTCCGAATGCGCCGAATCATACTCAGACAACTCGGAATAACACCAAATTTTGCGTGCAGGTCTTACATTATCATACGGAACTATTGCTGGGCTCGAAATCCCAAACGGACCTCAATATCATCAAAACCTACTTCAAACTAAATTTAAAGAACTTTAAAACCTTCAATGTGCTAACTTTTAACTTTATGAGCCGAAACGCTTCCGGGTTATCCAAAACCCGATCCGAACCTACGCCCAAGTCCAAAATCATCATATGAATCTATTGGGAACATCAAATCCCAGTTCCGAGGTAATTTACTATAAATCTTGACCCAAGTCAAGGTTAACCCTTTTTATGCCAATAAGGAACTAAGTGTTCCGATTTCGACCCGAACCCTTCCTAGCCCGAACTAACCGTCCCCGCAAGTCATAAAGTAGTAAAAGCACATACAGGGAGTCTTAATTAGGGGAACTGTGGATCTAGAGAGCAAAACGACCTGTCGGATCGTTACATTCTTCACCTCTTAAACAAACGTTCATCCTCCAATGGGTCTAGAATCGTACCTGGAGTGCCGAACAAGTGTGGATATCTACTCCGCATGTCCTCCTCGGTCTCCCAAGTCGCCTCCTTGACTGGTTGACCCTTCCACAGAACTATTACCGCAGAAATCTTCTTGGACCTCAACTGGCAAACCTGCCTGTCAACAATGGCAACTGGCTCCTCCTCATAACCTAGGCTCTCATCCAAATGAACCTTGCTGTAGTTTAACACATGCGACCCATCGGCATGATACTTCCATAGCATAGACACGTGGAAGACCGGATGAACTGGGAGGCAAAGAAAGCTCATAAGCAACCTCCCCAACTCGCCTCAACACCTCAAATGGACTTGTAAACCTTGGGCTCAACTTGCCCTTCTTACTGAATCTCATAATTCCCTTCATCGGTGAGACTTTCAAGAGAACCTTCTTGCTCAACAAAAAAGAACAAAATCACGCGCCTTCTGATTCGCGTAACTCTTCTTTTTGGACTGTGCTGTGGGAAATCGCTCCTAAATCAACTTTAGCTTTTCCAAGGCATCCTTCACCAAATTAGTACCATATAACTTAGCCTCGCCGGGCTCAAACCATCCGATGGGCGAACGACATCGCCGACCATACAAGGCCTCAAATGGAGCCATCTCGATGTTGGACTGATAATGATTGTTGTAAGCAAACTCAGCTAAAGGCAAGAATCGATCCCACTGCCCTACGAAATCAATCACACATGCTCTGAGCATATCCTTCAAGAGCTGAACTGTCCGCTCTGACTACCCGTTGGTCTGCGGATGAAAGGTTGTGCTAAGCTGTACCCGAGTCCCCAACTCACTCTATACTGCCCTCCAGAAATGCGAAGTAAATTGAGGGCCTCTATTTGATATAATGGAAATAGGCACACCATGCAACCGATCAATCTCCTGAATGTAAATCTGGGCCAATTTCTCTAAAGAATACGTGGTCACAACCGGAATGAAGTGTGTCGACTTGGTCAACCTATCAACAATGACCCAAATTGCATCAAACTTCCTCAAGGTCTGTGGCAGCACATCTACGAAATCCATAGTAATGCGCTCCCATTTCCACTCAAGTATAACCATCTGTTGGAGTAGGCCACCTGGCCTCTGATGCTCATACTTAACCTTTTGGATATTTAGGCACCTTGCTACATACTCAACTATGTCCTTCTTCATCTGCCACCACCAATAATGTTGCCTCAGGTTGCGATACGTCTTCGTAGCACTGGATAAATAGTGCCTTCTCTAGGATCTTTTCCCTCGATCCATCCACTTTAGGAACACATAAACGACCCTGGAGTCGCAGAATACCATCTTCATCGATAGTAACCTCCTTGGCACCACCCTCAGTACCATCTCTATGAGAAACAATAAGTGTGGATCGTCATACTGATAAGCCTTGATCTGCTCGAATAGTAAAGACTGGGCAACGCCGCATGCAAGAACTCGGCTGGGCTCTGAAATATCTAACCTCACATGTCTGTTAGCCAAGGAAGAATGTCCAAAGCTAGTGGCCTCTCCTCTGCTGAAATGAATGCCAAACTACCCATTCTCCGCCTTTCTGCTCAAGGCATCCACAACTACATTTGCCTTATTCAGATGATAAAGGATGGTAATATCATAATTTTTCAGTAACTCAAGCCACCTGCGCTGCCTCAAATCGAGATCCCTTTGCTTGAATAAATGCTGCAAGTTGCGATGATCAGTGTAAACCTCACAGGACATCCCATAAAGATAATGCCTCCAGATCTTGAGAGCATGAACTATCGCTGCCAACTCCAAATCGTGTACAGGGTAATTCTTCTCATTGGGCTTCAGCTGACATGAAGCATATGCAATAACTAGCCCCTCCTGCATCAGTACACAACCCAAGCCAACGCGTGAAGCATCATAATACACAGTATACATCCCTAAATAGGAAGGTAATACTAACACCGGTGCTGAAGTCAAGGCGTTCTTGAGCTTTTGAAAGCTCGCCTCGCAATCATTGGACCATCAGAATGGCGTACCCTTCTAGGTCAATCTAGTCAAAGGTGCTGCAATTGATGAGAAGCCCTCCAAAAACCGACGATAATAACCTGCTAACCCCAAGAAGCTCTTGACCTTGGCCGTTGTGGTAGGACGAGGCATGCTCTGAACTGCCTCGATCTTCTTGGGATATACCTTAATACCCTCGCCTGACACAACATGCCCAAAGAATGCCACAAAATCTAACCAAAACTCACACTTGGAGAACTTAGCATATAGCTTCTGTTCTCGCAAGGTCAGAAGCACCACTCTCAAATGCTGCTCGTGCTCCTCCATGCTATGTGAGTAGATCAAAATGTCATCAATAAAGACTATACAAATGAATCAATATATGGCTTGAACACCTGGTTCATAAAATCCATAAAAGCCACCGGGGCGTTGGTCAAACCGAAGGACATTACTAAAAACTCATAGTGGCCATATCTATTCCGAGAAGCCATCTTCGAAACATCCGAATCAGGAATCTTCAACTGATGGTACCCGGATATCAAGTCAATCTTAGAGAAAATCCTAAAACCCTGCAACTGGTCAAACAAATTATCAATATACGGCAACGGGTACTTGTTCTTAATGGTAACTTTGTTCAACTGGTGATAATCAATGCATATCTGCATAGTCCCATCTTTCTTCTTCAAGAATAACACCGGTGCACCCCATGACGAACCCTTTTGTTATAAACTCCTCAAGATATTTTTTCAACTCTTTCAGAGCCATGCGGTACGGTGGAATAGAGGTAGGCTGCGTACCTGTAGCCAAATCAATACAGAAATTGATATCACGATTTGGCGGTATGCTTGGAAGATTGGAAGGAACACATCGGAGAACTCTCGAACAACAGGCACTGAATCAATCGCTAGAGTCTCTGCAATAGTATCTCGAACTTAAGTTAAATAAGCCAAAAAACCCTTCTCGACTATGTGTCGGGCCTTCAGAAAAGAGATAACCCGACTAGATGCGCTGACAGACGAACCCTTCCACTCCAATCTAGGCAACTTTGGCATTGCCAAGGTAACAGTATTGGCATGGCAATCAAGGATAGAATGATATGGAGACAACCAGTGCATGCCCAGGATGATCTCAAAGTCAGTCATATCGAGCAACAGAAGATTCGCTCTAGTCTCATAACCACAGAAAGCCACAATACCATACTGGTTGATCCGATCCACAACAAAATAATTGCCCACTAGTGTGGACACATAAACAGGATTACCCAAAGACTCAAGAGGAACACCAGAAAATGAGATAACAGAGATAAAAATATGAATATGTGGACCCTAGATCAAATAGTACTGAAGCATTCCTACCGCAGACAGAAATAATACCTGTGATCATGGAATCTGAGGCTACTACATCTGGTCTGGCTTGGAAGGCATAGAACCTGGCTAGGGCACCACATGGCTGTCCTTCACCTCTATGACAGCTGGTGGGGCAGCAGGTGGTGTAATTATAGGCTGCAGACCCTCCTGCACTGCCTTGCCCTGAAGCTAGGGGAAGAACCTCCTCACATGACCAAGATTCCCGCACTCGAAACAACCTCTCGGTACAGTGGACAGCTGACTTGAAGTCTTACCCTGATGGCCTGAAGGCGCACTGGAGGAACCCTAAATAGTAAGTGGACTTTAGGAGCTCTTTAGGATGGCGCTGAAATAGGGCCGCACTGGAGCGCCCCGAGGAGGAGGCGGTGCTGGATATGTGGGCCTGCTAGATTAACCCCTCACACATTGACCTCTGCCCCCAGCCGGGGCACCACTAAACCTTCCAAAATATCGAAACGACTTATCCCTCGTCACCTGCTCTTGGCTTCGCTGACAAACACCCTCGATCCTCAGACATATCTCCACAACTAGCTCATACGAAGTCCCCATCTCGACCTCTCAGGCCATAGTGGCCTGGATACCAGAGTGCAAGCCTGCAACAAACCTCCGCACTCTCTCTGTATCGGTAGGAAGTATCATAAGTGCATGGTGAGGCAACTCAGAGAATCTTGCCTCATAGTCGGGCACCGACATCTGGCCCTGCTGGAGCTTCTCGAACTGAAATCGCAACTCTTCCCTCTAAGAGGGTGGAATATATCTTTCCAGGAAGAGGCGTGTGAACTGGTCCCAAGCCATGGGAGGAGAAACTGCTGGTCTTCCAAGAAGATAGGACTGCCACCATCTCCGGGCCCCTGTCCTCCAGCTGAAAGGTAGTAAAGTCCACCTCGTGTGACTCTAATATCATCATGTTGTGCAGTCTGTCTCTGCATCTATTAATAAAGTCAGGGGTCCTCATGTCGCTCACTTCTAAATATAGGAGGATGTATCCTGGTGCATCTATCAAATAGCTTATGCGGCTCGCTGGCCACAGCTAGTGTGGACTCTGGTATAGCTGCTATAACTGGCTAACCTCCGCCCATGGGTAGTGTGCCCGGGGTCTAAAATACGGCAGTTGCATGCCCTGGAGCTTGAGCTTTAAGGGTCTGTTCTCCCGCCCCGCTTGAGATATGGCTGGGTTTGGTAGAAATAAACCAGCCCGAGTCATAAAGTCCATGAACCGCAGCATACGGCCCATGACCTCCTAGAATCTTGGCGCTGACATGAAGTCTACTGGGGCTGACACCGCTGTAGGCACCTCGCCCTGCTCCTCAATAATATGATTCTCTACTGGATCCACTAGTGGTATAACCGGAGCAACTCTAGGACGCCCTCATCATGTACCACGTGCTAGAGCCCTCCAACTAGCCTCTACCTCGCCTCTAGCAACATGGGGAGCAGCTCCTCCACAGTCGGGTACATTTGCCGCACGGGTCCTCACCATCTTTGAGAGAATAAGAGAAGGATACTTAGCACAATATCAACAGCACCATAAGAAATGAAGAAAGAGTAGTTTCCTAACACCCTATAGCCTATCGAAGATAAGTATGAACATCTCCCCACCGATCCGCAAGACTTTATTAGGCCTGCTCATAACTTGTGAGACTTACGTGAACCTTGTGCTCTGATACCATGTAGCCACGACCCAATTTCTCTCATAGGTCGTGGTGGAGCGTAACGTTGGCACTAGGCAAGCCAACGGTGAATAAACCATGTAATTGTTCCTTTTAATAAATTTCCAAGTATCGACTAAAAAAAGAAATGGAAGCTCTCCTCGTTCTCTCCGTACAAGGTGACGAGAGTGAACAGTGCATCGCCTCAGAAAATGCTCGATTCTCCTTCGTCCACCGGTGAAACACCACCGGACCAGCACCACGAAACGCGTCTTTCAAGTGCGCGTCATCCCCAACAAACGTAAACTAAAAACGTCAACCCAGCTGCTACAGAGTTGCAAGAAACCGGAGGAAGCACTGTAGCACTAAATCGTCTGAGAACTATCGTCAGATCTTCACTCGATTCAGAGGCAAGTCGAGCCATTACAAGTACGAAAAACCTTTCTCCAAAGCCACAGAAATGTCCTCGCCAAGAATTGGAATCCCTCACCGCCGGAAATGAGAGCATCGACCATCTGAACTGCCAGGAATATCAGTTGGTCGAACAAGATGTTACACAAAACAAATTGACCCAAAACCAAGACAAATTGAGTTCTTCTGTTCAGGAAACTAATTTCGGACCATCACACCAAAGGACTGGTGAACCAATCGTCGCAACAGTGCAAAATGAAATTTCACCAGTATCTCGCCCACCAGGTGTTCGACAAAATGCACAAGACATGTGTGAGGCTCAATTGAGGGTTAGGGCTACTCCTCAACAATCTCTTGCTCATATGGAGGTGAGTCGTCAATCAAAAATGCAACAAGCACCTCAACAACCTGCTGATCATAGACCTCCTCCTACTATTGAAACACAGTCTACAAACGGTAAGGAACCATTGCTTCAGGTATCTCAAAAGGCAGCAATTACCAGCTCTAACGCTTCCACAAGTATCAGTAATAGTGGCAATGTTACTAGTGACCAATTTCAACCACCTCCTTCAGGAACCAAGACCATCCATGATGCTGTTCTGCTGTCAGCTACTATGCAAAATCAGGCCAAAATACAACCTTCAACATCAACAGAAGCTCCCATTAAGATTTCCTCCAACTTTGACAAGCCAAAAAACTCCAAAAAAGGACCAAAGCCAGTAAGTAGAGATCCAATACCCCACTTAATACCACACCACCAGCTCAAGATACAACAGCCACTACCAAGCCATCTCAACCTAACACCAGTAACACAAAAAGTAAAACACAAACCAGTCCAAATCCACCTCCCCCTACTATCACTCAATCCTTTGTCACTAGACTAAGAGTCAGACATGAAGTTGAAATTGCTCCAGTACATTTCACTCCACCAGTAATTACTACAAAACAAGGGAAACCTGCTGTGATTTTCAAAAGGGAAGACTACATGATCAAATTTGCAGAAAGATATAAGTTCACTGTGTTAGGAAAATTCCTCAACATCATGCCAAGAATGGAGGTTATTAGAAAGAGCTTCATAGCCCTGACTGAACTTAGAGGTGGTGTTAATATAGCACATTTCAATGCTAGAACTGTTTATATTGATCTAGACAATGAATTTGATCATGCCACAGTTTGGACCAAGCAGTACATGTACATTCAAGGACAAATGATGAAGTTCGAAGCTTGGAATTATGCCTTTAAACCTAATGAAGACTCACCAATTTTAGCTATATGGATTGTCATCCCTGAACTTCCATGGCACTTGTATTATATGGAGATCTTAACCCCATTGCTATCACCTATTGGCAAAGCTCTCTTCTTGGACCTTGCTTCTTTTCAAAAAACCAGAGGTAGTGTTGCCAAGATTAAAATGCAGATTGACCTCACTAAAGAGAGACCTACTCATGTATGGCTGGGCTATGATTAGGATGTCAATGGTGAGGGCCAATGGCTAGAGATCCAATATGATAATCTCTCAAAATACTGCATATACTGCAAACACCAAGGTCATGCTATCCACAACTTCCAAACTAAATTGAAGAAAGAGAAAAATCAAAGGAAAAAGGATGAAACAACAACTGTCACTAACACTCCACAGCTCTCCAATCAAAATTCCACCAAAGATGATCAAACAACAGGTCCACAAAAGATAAGTACAGAACACCAAAAACTAGAGGAACCTCAAAGAAGTGCAGAATACCAAACAACAGGAGCTCCTCCTTCTAATGATGAATGGAAAATACAAAAGAAAAACACACTTCAAAGTCACTTCCCAAACCAGTAAGAAACAACAACAAATTTATCTACCAAAGCATAATGTAGCACAACCTGCGGCTGCATCCAACCTATCATTCAACAAGATTACACATCCATGTACTAGCTCTACTCCTTATCATTTTGTATCACATCCCCACATCCCCCCTGTCAAGTCTGCTATCAATGAAGTTACTGGAGGAATGGAGTGTGGTCAGGAGAAACCTAGATCAATATAGGTTGGGGCACCTTGTGGGGATGGGATTCCTCATGTTTTGCATGAGTGTGCAAATGCACAATTGGCTGACCATAGGATAGACCAATCTCTCACCTCGGTACATGTCCCATTCGATAACACAGAGATACAATCAGTTACTACAAGGAAAGAAGACATTTGTGAGTTAAACAACTCAGATGAAGATATACCAGATCAACACAATGAGGCTACAAGGAGACTCATGAAAGGAAAAGCTCCTGCAGTAGCAGAATTCAGCATACAATCCCCAAAATCCAAAAATAAACCAAGCCAAAGTAAAAGAAAAGCCATGAGAAAACAAAACACAGGAATCACCATTAATGAACAAACTGAAAACCCCCAGGATCTCACATTTTCACCTCAAGGTCCAGTTCCACAAATACCAGGAAACCTTGAGAGTGGCTCTGCTAAAAAGTCATTATCATTCAAAGGAACTATGATTGATCCTTCCTCATCACCACAATCACTGGAGGTTCAAGCTTATGATGATAGAGAAGGAAATGTCTCTCTTCAGTTACAAGCCAATGGCTCTGTCCCATTGGAAGAATGCCCTATGAATGAGCACCAACCAGAACTTGATGAATACAGGCATATCCTCTCAGAAGATGAGATGAGTGGAAGAATTGAGGAGGAAGGTGACCTTGGTGAAGCATCAGAGGATGACCAACATTGTGACCTCCTAGTGGATGCCATCGATGGGGAATATCAACATCATGATGTGATTAACAACCATGGTCTATCCCCTAGAGCATATTATCCAGCACCAAGGCTTACAAGAAGCAAAGCTGCAAGAAGTAACACTACCCCACCAAAAAGCAAACTCCCCTCCCTTTTTTTAATGATTAGCACACTCACTTAGAATATCATAGGTATCATATCCTCTGGAGTCATCGAGAGACTCAAAACATTAAAACACATCCACAAACTCTCCTTCATAGCTCTCCTGGAACCTTTCGTGGATACCTCTAACATCAACCACTATAAAAACCAATTATCCATGTAGCATGCTACCTCAAAAATCAACAATAAGATATGGATTTTCTAGGATCAGGATTTCTCAAGTGTTGTATTAGATCATGATGAACAACAGATCACAGTAGAACTTAGACATGCTGAGGCTGCTGACATTCTACAGATCACTGTTATCTATGTTAAATGTACACTGTACTAAGGAGACCACTATGGGATACTCTCAGATCCAAAGCTTTGAATACTACTTCCCATGGTGTGTCATTGGAGATTTCAATGTGATAGCTTCAATTGAAGAGAAAACAGGTGGTATTCCATATCATATCAACAAAAGTCTAGATTTCTTGAGCATGATTGAAGATTGTGGACTCACTGACCTTGGATACTATGGATCTAAATACGCCTGGTCTAATGGCAGAGGTCCTTGCTCAATTGTCTGGAAAAGATTAAGTAGAGGACTAGCCAATGACAATTGGCTTGCTACACATCTTGCTACCACCATTACTCATTTGGCTGCTACAGGATCAGATCATTCAACCCTTCTCATGGATTTGAATGTCAGAATAGACAATGCCACTAGATATTTCAAATTCTTGAATTTCTGGACAGAAAATGATTCCTTCCTTCCAATGGTTCAAGAAATTTGGAATAGAAGATACAGTGGAAATGCAATGTGGATCTTTCACCAAAAAATCAAAGCACTCTGCACTGCCCTTTCGAAATGGTCATGGCAGGAATATGGTGATATTTTTCAAAAAACAAAAGAATTTGAAGAAAAACTCAGAAAAGCAGAAGAAACTTAGGCACAATCTAATAAAGAGACAGATAGAATCATAGCCCATGAACTCAAGGCTCAATATGTTAGCCACCTGAAGATTGAAGAAGCTGTGCTTAAATAGAAAACTCAATTGCTATGGTTCAAAAAAGGAGATGCTAATTCCAAATACTTCCACAGCCTGATCAGCGGCAAGAGAAGAAAACTTTATATCCATAAAATCAAAAATGAAGATGATGATTGGATATATGGAGATGAAGCAATTGGTGAAGCAGCTTGTGATCATTTCCACAACTTATTCACTGACAATGGGGGAGTAATTAGAGAAGACCTCTTATCCTGAATACCAACACTGATTACAGATTCAGATAATGTCACTCTCAATAAAGAACCTACCACTGAAGAACTCAAGAACATTATTTTTTCAATGAACCCCACCAGTGCTGCTAGTCCTGATGGCCTTAATGGAAAGTTCTTCCAACACTGTTGGGAAATCATTTAATATGATCTTTTCAATGTCATAAATGCCTTTTTCTGTGGTCAATTAGTGCCAAGATATATGACACAGGCATGCTTGGTACTACTTCCTAAGGTGGAATTCCCTAATACTCTAGCTGAATTCAGACCAATCAGTTTGAATAACTTCATCAACAAGATCATATCCAAGCTCATAAGTTCCAGACCGGCAACCCTACTCTCTAGAATTATATCTCCTAACCAAACTGGCTTTATAAAAGGCAGAAGCATTGCTGAAAACATTATGCTTACACATGAGATTGTCCAAGGAATCAAAAAACCAAATATAGGTGCAAATATAGTGATCAAGTTAGATATGGAAAAAGCATATGACATGGTTTCATGGTCTTTCACCTGCATCATGATGAGAAGGATGGGCTTCAGTGAATAGATCATTGATATGGTGTGGAGAACACTATCCAACAATTGGTATTCTGTAATTGTTAATGGTACAAGATATGGTTTTTTCCACTCAACAAGAGGTCTTAAACAAGGTGACCCATTATTTCCCTCATTATTCATATACGGGGCTGAACTGCTTTCAAGAATGCTGAATAATCTCACACATGACCAGTTCTTCAATGGTTTCTATATGGAAAAAAGGGGACCCTAGATCACACACTCGAGCTTTGCCGATGATATGATCATTTTCACATCTGGGTGTAGGAAATCATTGTAGAAAGTTGTGAAAGTTCTGCATAACTATGAGCAGACATCTGGCCAAAAAATCAACAAATGCAAAAGTCACTTTCTCACTGCTCCTTCTGCCTTTCAATACACAATTAAAAGAATTCAGCAGGTAACTGGTTTTACCAGGAAGGAATCCCCCATCACCTACTTAGGCTTCCCTCTCTACATTGGCAGGAAAAGAATTGTCCACTTTAACAGTCTCATCTCCAAAGTGGTCAGTAGGATCAGAGGTTGGCAAGGTAGATTACTATCATATGGAGGCAGATTAACCTTGATCAAACATGTCCTTCAATCACTTCCTATACATCTTTTATCAACTGTCTCTCCACCAAAGACTGTCCTAAAACAAATTGAAAATACGGCTGCAAACTTCTTCTGGGATATGGACAAAGATAGAAACAAATACCACTGGGCTTCATGGCACAAGCTGTCCTATCCTATGGAAGAAGGTGGTATAGGGTTAAGATCCATACATGAAATTTGTAAAGCCATGGAATATAAACAGTGGTGGTGGTTTAGAACAAAACAAAACTTATGGAGCCAGTTTCTTCTTGCCAAATATTGCAAAAGATCACATCCTATATCCAAAAAATGGAATTCTGGATAATCCCAAACATGGAGAAAGATGATGATCAACAAGAAAACAGCTGATAACCACATCTACTGGAGACTATATTCAGGGAACTGTAGCTTCTGGTGGGACAATTGGCTTGGCATTGGACACTTAGCTAGCTTCAAGCAAGATGGTGGTAGACCTGGCAACATCAAAGTATCACAACTTTGGAATAATGGACAATGGGACATCCAGAAGCTAAACCAAATAGCACCCATGAATATGATACCTCACATCATACAAACACATATTCATTACAACCCTCATTTCCCTGATAGCAGTATGGCAACTTAATGCCTCAGGAGAATTTTCTTGTGCATCAGCATGGTCTGTCCTGAGAGAAAAGAAGCAAATCCTTCTCAACAATAAGATGACTAGGCATAGGAAAATCCCCTTTAAATGGTCCTTTTGCTTATGGAGAGCTCTAAGGAATAAGTTGCCTACAGATGATAGAGTAGCTAAATTTGGACCTCCTATTGTTAACAAATGTGTCTGCTGCAGGAAACCAGGGGCTGAGATAGTGGACCACATTTTTAGCACTGGTTAGTTTGCCAGATTCATTTGGAAATATTTCAATGCACCAGTGGACATCCAATGTTATATGCTACCATTAAGGGTGACCTTAATGAAATGGTGGACCCAAAAAAGGGACAATGAAATACAAAAACTGGTTTTAGACACAATGCCAATTATAATCTGTTGGAACCTTTGGAAAAACAGACGTGCTGCTAAATATGGGGGAAAAGCATCATCTGTAACAAGAGTATTGTACTCCATGTACTCTGATCGTACACTATTGCTCAAAACATCTTATGGAAATATCAAATGGCCAAGAAATTGGTCTGAGATATACCCTACCATAGAGATGCTGAAACACCATACCACTGTACAGCAGGTCACTTGGCTTAAACAACTCATGGGTTTTGTTAAAGTGAATACAGATGGCAGTGTTCTGACAATCCTGGGAAAATTGGAGCTGGAATCCTTGTTAGAGATCATGAAGGGAGATTCATCCATGCAATCTCAAGCCCCTTGGGAGAAGGTACTAATAATCTAGAGAAAGTTGAAGCAGCGTACTTTGGCATCAAATGGTGCATTGAAAATGGCTACACTAGAATTCATCTGGAAACTGACTCACAAATGCTCATTCAGTGGCTAACAGGCAAAGCTGTCTCACCATGGACCTTATACATGCTAATACAAAAGATCAACAATCGGAAACAACAATGTGAAGAGTTGCAATACTCACATGTTTTTAGAGAAGCTAACTGTCCAGCTGATGCCCTCTCAAAATGGAGTCATGAGCTAAGCTCAATGACACATTACAACGATCAATTGGATCTTCCTGCACAAATAAGAGGACATATATACCTTGACCATAAAGCCACACCAGCTTTCAGACAGAGGAGAGCCAAAAAGATCAATTTTCCACCACAGTTGCTCCCTGCTAATTCTGATGGAAATGAATAGTAATAGCATGTGCAAGAGATCAATAAATAGAATTCAAATCACCATCCCACAAGAACACAGAAAGATCAACACAGAAAATTTCAAGCAGGAACACTCATGGAACAGGGCACACTCTGTACTAACACTTCTTGTTTTCTTTGTGTATTTGCAGTATTTTGCAGGTAAGCTGGAATGTTTCAACCCCTTGATACACCAATGGATACTCCAGCAACAAGGAAAACATGCTCAAAACACCAGCATCCCCAGAAACCAGAAACAGAAGACCAAGAAAGAGAACAAAACCACCACAGTTACCATTGAAACCATCATCCTTCTTAGCACTGAAGGGAATCAGGATTGGTCTAGTATATTGATGCAGGTGCAATGTGTGGTATTAGCACTTTTAGTGATCATTCTATTGCACCTAAAACAATCTTCTGGGACCTTCCTCATCACCCTTCACCCCATGATTTCCACAACTTCACAGCTTCAGCAACTGTGCAGGACCAGCATGACATCCAGCCGCAATAGCAGCCATTCGGAGAGAGAAAGGCCTACCAAAGACCACAAGCAACACATACAGATACAGTCATATATTACACAATCACACAGAAGCAGCCCACATCATAGACAATCATCAGCTCAACAGTCAATGCAAGTTGCATACCATATAACCAGTCGTAACAAGTTTAGAAATTTGGAGAATACCAAGATAATACTGCAAGGGCAATATATGCTATCAGCAATATCAATGTTGATTCCATTGCAACCGTAGATACTATCCTAGACCAACTTCCTTATCCTCACACACAGGATGCCCACAAACTCACAAATGCAACAAAGCCACATACACCTTAAGTCAGTTAACCATTGCTCCAGGTTATTGCCACAATTGCAATGTGTGGTATCAGCACTCTAGTGCTCATCTATTGCAATTGCAGCAATCACCAGGGCCCTTCCTCCATATCTTTTACTACTGGACCAACATAATATAGTACCTCTACAAACACCATACAACTAACACAAAGCCCCACATCACTTCAACTGCAATAGCAGCAAGATGGACAGCCATTCATCAATTCAGCAACAACAGCAACACCAGCAGCAGCAACTCCAACAGCACCACCAGCAGCAGCAGCAAGATGGAATCTTTCATTACCTCAACATATACTACAAGCCACAGAAACACAGCAGAAGCTATAGGAACACAACAGAAGCAGCACATTCACCATTGCAGCTGCAGACGTCAACAGCAGCCACCAATACAGGAAGACCCTAGGGAAACATACTTACATTACATGCAGTACCTCTTTATCAGACCTCACCAGCAAAACACTCACCATCTCATTATCCACACCACTCACTGGAAGTTGGAACACCAATACAAGTACCAGACAAGTAACACATAATCTGACAATAGCAGCAGCAGCAACAATAACAACAACAACATAAGCAGCAACGACAGCAATCACAACAAGCAAATAGGAGCTCAACACAAGCAACACACTGACACTGCTCAGCATACTACTAACAGCACTTTTTGGAAGATGAAGGCAACTGAACTGCCTATCATATACACTTGACAATGCCAATATTACTGTTCAGCCATAAAGCAACCTTTTGTTAGCCATCTTCAATTCTGCTTTCTTTGCTATCAATTCCAAAGAAAAGTTGAAGATGACTAGTAGAAATAGATCTTATTGTACATGGAGGATACTATTTCAACTCACATATTTAGTAGATTTAGGAACATATGTACTTTTTTGTACAGACGACCCAGATTCACTTCATACTTTTTTTGTATATATGATTGTCTATCGATACTATAAGATAGACAATCATTGCATCACCATAAGTATCACTTATCATAGCTATTCAAGCACACTTTATCGTTATGCCTTAATGACCAAGAGTGTACACACTATTTTCGGGGAGGTAAGGTTTATGTCCCCCTCCATTACTGTACATTATGCTATATTTATGAAAATCAACCCTGGGAAACTTGCCTAGTGGAAATTTAAAAAAAAATTCCAAGTAGTTGAATTTCATTTATTAAGAAAATACGGAGTGAGAAAATGCAATGAAATAAATGATCGAAAAACCATAAATTCTACTAGCATGTTTTCGAAGACCTTGTGTTACAAGTGTATGAGCAAATAGTAGAATATTCCTAACACAAAATTACTGTCTCAAATAAAGTAAACAAAAGATAAAATCCAAAAGAGAGACTTCGGGTGTTGCAGAACAGACTCAGAAAGCAGGTCACCACTAAGCCTCGGGGCATCGGGGGTGCGCGTCGGAATGACTGCCAGATGCACCTGTCTCAGATCCTACACGATTAGTGCAGAAGTGTAGCGTGAGTACATAAACAACATGTACCCAATAAGTATCCGATCTAACCTCGAAGAAGTAGTGACGAGGGGTCGACATCGACACTTACTATGGGCTAACAATGAAATGAAGGAATGCTAATTAAGCATATAAAATATGGATAATAATATTAACGCAATAGAAAGAGTGATTAAATGATTCTTTAACTATATATTACATTCCAAAAATCTTCCACTAACATATACAAATTCCAAGTAAATCTTAGGCAATTAAATAATTATAACCTCTCAATTCATGAAAATAATATCAAGTGTGTTCAGGCTCCAAGCATTAACACGCATGATTTATGCCGAGTTTGTATGACCCGATCTAGAATAATGTGTACACTGCCGAGGGTCGAGCAGCACGAACCATAGATGTATCTATTATATTGCCGAGGCGTTCAGTCCGCTCCACAAAAAGAGAGATTACTTTATGAAACATCTGATTTGAAAGTTATTATAAAGCTAATACACAAAGAAGCATAATCTCTATTAACGGTCAAGTGATCCGCCAAAACTCAAGTAAGAGAAATTCGGTCTTTACAAATCCTTTAACAAGTTCCAATATAATTTAGGCACTTTAATTAACAATTAGGGTTCAAACATCACAAGTATTTCATGATTTGGGTCCTAAGCTACCCGGACTTAAGCATAATTATTAGCTACGCACGGACTCTTTTCACCTCGTGCTTACGTAGACCCCACAATTAGAATCAAATAGTAATTTAAATCACCTATGAGGTAAATTCTCTGTTACAAGGTTAGGTAAGAGACTTACCTCGTCTCAAAGCTTACTTTCCGGCCACAAATTTACTCTAAGGACCCAATTTGGTGCCGAACAATCCGAAACTAGCCAATTGCCATGTAAAATAATCAATATACGCTCAAAAGTTAATAATTTAGCTATTAGAGTAATTACCCAACCTAATTTGGAAGATTCCTAAAGGTCACCCTCGGGCCCACGTGCACGGATCCGAAAATATTAGAACATAATTGTTATCCGTAACCTCACGAATTAAAATATATAATTTTCACCGAATTCCATTATCATTTTGCTGGTTAAATCCCATTTTTATCAAAACATAGGTTTTTCAACTAAACCCATAATTTTCATAATTTTACATGTTAAAATCTACCCATAATCTATGTATTAAACATAGATTGGGTAGGAATTGCTTACCTTCAATAGCTAGGTGGAAACACCTCTCCATGAAGCTCCAAATTCGAACCACACAAGTAAGAAAATGAGAAAAATGGGTCTAAGTCCCGTTTTTAAATGTTTCTGCCCAATGGTCCTTATATGCGATCGCGATAGAGCATCCACGATCATGAAGGCCAAAAACCCAAGCCCAGGAAATATACCCTTCGCAAATGCGGGAAAGGCCACGCGAATGTGAAGGCTTGTTTGGCCTGCCATCGCGAACGCAAAGACCTACGACTGACCCCTTCCCTAGTTTTCCTCTCACTTCGCGAAGGCGAAGGCCTAAGCGCGAAGGCGAAGGGCAGTGGCCCTGAGTTCCGCAAACGCGGTCTCCATCTCGCGAACGCATAGTGCAATATTCCGCCCAGCCCCATTCCTTCATCGCCAATGCGATTGCTTCTCTGCCTTCGAGAAGAAGGAAACCAAAACAGAAAATTCTAGTGTTTTTAACTTAACTTTGGGATGTCCGAAACGCACTAGAGCCACTCGGGGCTCGTCCAAATCACCAACAAGTCCATAAACAAGACACGAACCTGCTCGAACTCCCAAAACGTGTAAAAAAACAACAAAACTAAGAATCACACCCCAAAAGAAAATTGAATCAAGTTATGAACTTCAAGTTTTCAACTTGCTCCGAACGCGCTGAATCATACTTCGACTAGCCAAAACGGCACCAAATTTTGCGTGCAAGTCTTATATCACCATACGGAACTATTCTCGTGTGCGGAATCCCAAACGGACCTTGATACCACTAGAACCTACTTCAAACCAATTTTAAAGATTTAAAACCTTTAATGCGCCAACTTTCAACTTTATGCGCTGAAATGCACCCGGGTCATCCAAAACCCGATTCGAACCTACGCCCTAGTCCAAAATAATCATATGAACCTATTGGGACCATCAAATCCCCGTTCTGAGGTCCTTTACTAATAATGTTGACCCAAGTCTAACTTAATCATTTTTAAGCCAATATTAAGGAAGTAAGTGTTTAGATTTCAACCCGAACCCTTCCAAGGCCCAACTAACTGTCCCCACAAGTCATAAAATAGTAAAAGTACATACAAGGAGTGTTAATTAGGGGAACAAGAATCTAGAAATCAAAACAAGTGGTCGAGTCATTACACATTTGGTGTTATGATTCGCAGCACACAAAGTTTCCATAATAGTTATTTACTTTATCTGACTATCTTGTATTCCAGATAGATGTTTTATCGTTATTGTACTTCCTAGTAGATGCTCATGCACTTGCGACACCGGGTTTTGGGGTGTTCTAGAATTCGTTTATGGTTTGCTTTACATTGATACACTATTACTTTATATTGTAATGAAATTGTACGTATATACGATTTTTTAATGCATTGATCTCTCTATCTAATAAGATTCATGATTTTAAAATAACAAAATGAATAATTAAGTTGGTTGTTCACTGTTGGCTTGTCTAACGGTGATGTTGGGTGCCATCACGACCTATGTTGAGATTTGGGTCATGACAGCTTGATATTAGAGCACTAGGCTCACTTAGGTCTGACGAGTGATGAGCTAGTCTAGTAGAGTCTTGCAGATCGGTACGGAGACGTCTGTACTCATCTTCGAGAGGCTACATGGCTGTTAGGAGAACTTCCCCTCCTTGATTCCTCATCGTGTGGTTTGATTTTGTTGAAGCTTATTCCTTCGGTTACTTCCTATTCATTCATACGCGATGTCGGGAATTTGTTATCAGTTGAGCACCGATTAGTTGTGAAGACACTATAGATTGGGTGCAGGATGCTTTTCCCTGTGAATGCGGGTTGACCATTTTTGTCGTCTTGTAGAGCAGTGTTCTGTCATTTCAGCTCAGTGTTGGAGTTGCCTACGGTCAAGATTTGATATTTCTGAATTTTGTGGAATTCTTGTTAATATTGTGTTGTCCCTGTCCTTGACTGAATGCATTGAGGCTCATCGGCATGTTGACCCTCATTTGTTTACCTCTGGGCACGGTGTTGTGAGATGGAATATACGAGGAAGTTATCAAAGATGGATGTGTGTTGTGACTTCAGGATCGAATCAGCGTTTCTAGTGTTGATGGTTCGAGGGACATGATCCCCGAGGTGGTCTCTGTGCTTAGGAATTTTGAATGCGATGAGAAGGGCATGATTGGAATGTAGGAAAATGTGAATTCATAGGTTGTTTTGGATGCAATACGGCTTCAAGTTTCAAACACGTAGTTGGATCTTTGGGTGATGCTAATAAATGAAAGGATTCTTACGGATGGCTGATTAGTGTGGACCCATGAGATTAATTGATCTCATGATGGAGGTAACTATAGCAATGATGTTGGAGGAGGTCGATATAAGGTTACACAGGTGGGATATCTCCTGCGAGCAGGTTAGCGGTTGCGTGGTTTTGAGGAGGTTCCTATGAAGAATTCTACTTTCTGCCCAACATTGGATGCATGTATTACGATGCAAACTTGGGTCGCTTGAAGAAGAAGGTATGACCCCTAGGAGGTTGAGCATTCGATTGTGGCTGATAATTCGAGATGTGTTATGATTGGTGCAACAAGAGCTTGTGAGAGGTTGGCCGAGTAACAGTGGGGGATCATGGTAACTAGGAAAGAAGTCACTGTTGGGTCTGGATCTATGTGATTGTAGCGTGAAGCTAAGTAGGGGAGCCCACCGTCTATGATTCGGTTACGTGGTTGTGTGCCTGTGCAGTTTTTGGTCATCGGTGCATTGGTGGATTAGTTATGACCAATAGAAGAAAATGTATCAAGGGTATTATGGTCAAGGAATTTGACATAAATGTGCTCTATTTCACCTTATCGATTCATGTGCAGATGTTGGGATGACTTATAATTTATGCTTCTTCTGGATATGATGTGCAAGGAAAAGAATTCATCCGGTTGCTTATTTAAAAATGTTCATGTGCTAGCAGAGCACCAGGGTTTGGTTAAATATTTGGGACAAGGTTAGAGTGGGTGACTCTCAATAATGGTTCTAGTGAGTTCAAGAATTAAAGTTCGGTGTTTAAGAAATTTGGATTCGTTATGTGGCTGAAGACCGGATTTTGCAGGAGAGTGTGAAGAATACTTGGGTAAATTCTATGTTATCATTGGGTCTACGGTGTAGTGTTAGAGAAATGGGAGAAACAACTTCGGATTTGCAGGAGGACTTCCAGACAGGTGTATCAGCGAGAGATACTATTGAGTGCATGAGGATGGTATGAGATGGCTGATAGGTATTAAGACAATGTGGCCTTCTGATTTTGGTCACTAGGGATGATTGTAGTTTGGGGTCCGTTATGTGTTTGAGTAGAATTATTAGTTCGAAGGCAAGTCAAGAGTAAATTGGGAGAAGTAGAGTTAGTTAGTAATGGTTTGAGTCAGCAGGGTTGTGGAAATGATCAATTTTTTCAGTGTGGTAAGGCTATACCAGTGGTTCTTGGTTGTTCGGGCTTGACAGCCACCGTGTTCGATTGATTTAAAGGTATTTGATTTTGATGGCTTGATTATGTGTGAATGGATCCCAAAATAGTTATGGCGGTTTAGACAGCGACTTGAGGTTTGCATTTTATGCGGTTATAAGAAGTTGGTTATGGGTGGCGATTCTTCTTCTGAGATGAGTTAAGTGGAAGTTTTTGAGCCGATTAAGTGTTAACTCTACTGATGGTTTAGGAGATTATGATGAAATTCTTGTACTCTCGAGTAGTAGCATGATATGTGCAGTGAGCAGTATGGAGATTGGAAGTTGAGGGATCGGGGTTGTGGTTTAGTTTTGATAAGAATGTCACGAGCTCGGCAGGGTGAGGGGGGGGGGGAGATTTCAGATGTTCCGAATATACTGGAGCTATCTTAGTGTCGCCTGAGAACGGTGTTCTGTGTAAGAGACATGGTGTATTGATTTGCGGATTATGTGCAGACCTTGCTACCTGGTGCGAGAGGTCGTGGAGCGACTTTGTGGGATGATTGAATAAGGGTGATGTGTTAGACATTTATGTGATAGAGATTGAAATCAGTATGGAGATTCTAGTACTGTCGCCGATGGGAGAGTTTGTGTCTTAGAGGCGCTCTATTACTCTAGTTGCGGACTGTGGAAGTTTATTCCTAATTTGACGGTTGAACGTATGTGTCATGGATGTGGTCATTGTGGATTTTTGGGAGGTTATAGACCCATTTAGAGATGATCAGAATCGGCTTGAGGTCCGTTGGTAGGCCTAATGTGAATGTATATTTTATACCATATCAGATATGCTTATTCGGCATAGCATCGCTTTTGGACGGGTCTTCAGGTGTAGTTGATGGTATTCCTGGCGTCGTCTATTTCAAGTGCTACTCTCTTATGCCATGTGGGTTGTGAAATGACTTGATTATTCACACGTGTGTTGTGGTCCTATGTAGCTTGTCGTTTATTACACCTAATCGAGCTCAAGTTTTGTAGCGCATGGTGCTATCAATCTCCCCAAGGTTGTATTTATGCACTTGGCATGCACGTGGTCGATATTCGGGCATTTCGTGAGTTTTAGCATTATGGCTTTATGGGTATTTCCCTACTGATGGTTATGTGTGAATCGAGTGGCACGCCGCCACAGGTATCATGTATAGATTAGGTTGCACGCCGTAATAGTGAGATGTTGAGTACGGTTCTTTATACCTATTTTGTGTGCCTTATTTCTCATCTTTGAGATCGCTCATAGTATCTATTTGGCTGTTTTATTTGTTACGTGATCTGGGTAGTTCTTTGCCAAAGTTTATTTTTCCTTATAAGTCATATTCAAGTTGTAGTTTATTGGCGCACTGATGTTGTCGTAGGAGATTGTGGGTCGTTTTTTATGTGGCTTGTTGTCGAGCAACTTGAACTGGGTGAGACGAGGTGGTTGGACCTTGAGTTAGTCCAATCAGATTTATATAAGGTATATTAGAGGGAAAATGTCACTATTCAGTTCAGAAGGAGGCAAGGGCTCTCGTTGAGTGGAGAAATTCCATGGATATTTGATTTGACAAGTGGCTATGAGATTCTACACGTCTCTTTCATCGTCGCAGTATTGCGACGGTCAGAACATGGCATATATGTGTTATGAGGTATGCTACGAGCATCATGTTAGTGGGTTTGCAGCTTCTACGGCTGGAGGATGTTATTATGGGCATACAAATTATGCAATGCATTGTGCGGTTTTAGCATGGGTGCATGATCATATTTGGTACATCGGGTTGAGATTGATAAGGTGTTCGTGTGCTAGAATCAGGTCTTGTAAAGAATTTAGGGCACTGGAATTTGGTTCTAAGGCTGGTGGGCTAAGGTAGCAGGAAGGATCATCAGTCTAGCTCGAGCTAATATGCCCACAGGGGTTGTGGTGGCATGGGTAGGTGCACCATGTGTTAAACAATGTGTTTGGGCAACTCCGGAACAATTATTGGCATGTTCGAGGAAGAACATATGTTTAAGTGGGGGAGAATGTAACGAACCGACCAGTCGTTTTGAGCTCTAGTGCGTCATTCGGCAGTTTGAGGCCTCGAGTAGCTTCAGTTCATGTATTATGACTTGTACCTGTTGTCGGTTGTTTCAGGAAGTTCGGAGTTGATTTGGAAAAAAAATTCTCAATCCGAAAACTTTAAGTTGAAAGAGTTGACCAAGGGTTGACTTTTGAGTAAACGACCTAGGAATCGGGATTTGAAGGTTCAAATAGGTTCAGCATTTGTTCTGGTTGAGTATCGGATGATCCAGGAGTATTTCGGCGCTTATTGTGGAAAGCTGGCATTTTGAAGGTTTTATAATTTCCTAAGTTCGAGTTAAAGTGGACTTTGGTGTTATTGATGGCCGTTTGGGATTTCGAGCCTTGAAATACGTTCATATTGTGAATTATGACTTGTATACAAAATTTAGCGTCATTGCGAAATGTATAAGTGTGATTCGAACGCGTTCAGTGAAGGATGAAGGTTTGAAAGTTAGAAGAGTTTAAGAAATTGAGCTTGATCTTTAAATCTTAGTTTTGATGTTTTGATTTATGTTGGCGCCTTTGAACAAGTTTACATAGGATATATAAACTTGTTAGAATGATTGGACGGGGTTCCTCGGACCTTGGGTGAGTTTTAGGGTGGTTTCGGACGACTTTTAGACCATTTTGAACTGTTATGTAATGCCAGGGGTGCTCCTCGTGATCGCATAGGGAAGGTCGCGATCGCGTGGAAGGATTTTCTAATCTCAGTAGTGTGTATTCGGGAGCTTATATCTTGCAATCTATAAGGAATTAGAGATGATCAAAAATTGAAAGTTTTAGCCCTTTGAATCTAGGTTTGAGAAAGTCAAACCCTTTGTCACTTGAAATTTTGTACAAAATATTATGACCATTATACTAAATGGTGTCTCTGAACAATAAAACATAATTTGTACATTGCGGTCACGGGATTTGGCGGCGATTTCGATGAAGGAAACGATGCTGGAACTTTTGTTAAATTCAATCGCATGGCTAATGATCGCGATCACAAGAAGGACGCCTGGCATGTGTATTAAACATCTAATTTCGGGATTTTAAGCTCATTTCTTCACTTTAAAGTCCTTGGAGCTCATGTGGTACGATTTGGGATGATTTTTGAAGATCACTTTCGCCATATATTATAAGCTAAGCTATTCCTACTTGTTTCGAGTTAAATACAGGGGCTATATATGGATTTTAACATGGAATTTGATATAAATTGTGAAATTTTTGGAAGAAAACTAAAAAAATAGTATTTTTGAATTTTGACCACGAAATTGAATATGTAATTAGGAATAAATTACATACTTGACTTTCTGGTGTTATGGGTAATGTTTCACTTCAAAAATATTTCGAATCCAGGCGTGCGAGCTCGGGGGTTGACTTTGTTGACTTTTCAAGCGGAGTTGGGAATTGTTAAATTGTGAGTATTGGAGTATATTTTTATTGTTTGCATATTGTTTAACTAGTTTTAGATATCGTTTTAGGGTGTTAGAGAGGCGTTGGAGCAGGTTATGAAACTTGGGATCGAGGTAAGTCTCTCGTCTAACCTTGTAAGGGGAAATTTACCCCGTAGGTGATATACTTATTACATGCTACATGTTATGGGAGCTACGCACGTATGAGGTGACGAGTGTCTGTGCGTATGCTAGAGTTCCTGACTATGTCCGGTACACTTAAATCCATGTCATGCTTTAATTGTACTAATTAAGTTATTCTTGCCTATTTAATTACATTAATTCGCATTATGACATGAGACTAGACTCGCTATTTTAGATATTTGATGAGCTACTTGATTAGCCGTAAGAATTGTACTTTTCTTTCAAATTTCTCCCGCGTTGTGCGTATTCATCGGAAAGTTTCTCTTGAATTCCATAACTCACAGGTATATTGAGGAGGGAGGTCATAGACTTGTAAAAGCTTCACACTCTTGTGGGATCAGGCCATTTGCCTTGGCAGGATATTGTAACACACTCTTATGGGATCGACCATTCGCCTTGGCAGGATATTGTAACGTACTCTTATGGGATCGGGTCATTCACCTCGGTAGGATATTGTAACACACTCTTATTGGAGTCAGGTCGTTTGCCTCGACAGTATCACATATCATATTCTTATGGGATCGGGCCGTCCCCTCGGCGGAATTATGTATCACACTCTTATGTGATCAGGCCGTTCACCTCGACAGTTCTATGAAACACTCTTATGGGATCAGACTGTTCACCTTGACAGAATCGTGCGAAATACTTGATAAGGAGTGTGCGTACTCATGAGTTTCCTGACTTGAGATTTTACTGCTGATTTGATATTTACCATTACGTATTCCATTTGAGGAGGTATCTGATAATTCGGGACTTTTGTGTGTATATTTCAGTTGCAGACCGTATTATTTTCCTATATTTGTACACATTATTTACTTACCATGTTTCATACTTGTCTACTTTACTATTTTTGATTTACTGGACCAGTAGCAAGTGTCAATGTCGACCCCTCATCACTACCTCTTCAGGGTTAGGCTAGATACTTACTAGGTGTGCGTTGATTTACGTACTCATGCTGCACTTATGCACTAAATGTGCAGGATCTGACATGTCCATTTGGTGGTCATTTGAGCGCGTAGGCGCAGCTGCTTGGGGGACTTTATGGTGAGCTGCATTCCATGCTGCGATTCGCAGCACACAGAGTTTCCATCATAATTATTTACTTTATCCTGTCTATCTTGTATTCCAGACAGATGTTGCATTATTATTGTACATCTTAGTATATGCTCATGCACTTGTGACACCGAATTTTGGGGTATTCTAGAATTCGTTTGTTGGTTGCTTTACATTGACACACTATTACTTTATATAGTAATTAAATTGAACATATCTATGATTTTTTAATGCATTGATCTCTCTATCAAATGAGATTCATTGTTTTAAAATTAATAAAATGAATAATTAAGTTGTTAGTTCACCATTGGCCAGTCTAACATCGACGTTTGGTGCCATCACGGCCTATATTGAGATTTGGATCGTGACACCCAATGACTGGAGTCTTTGACATCTCTAACAATAGATTGGAAGGTGAGGTTCCAACTTGGTTTTGGAATTTATCTTCTCAAATCCGATTTCTCAATCTTTCTCATAACCAATTTGTTGGTGAGGTTCTAATGATTTCAGTAGCTTCTTGGTCACGTGGACAAGGTTCTTCGTTTATGTGCTTGGGTTCCAACAATTTCAGTGCTCCGCTACCTCAGGTTTCATCCGGTGCAATTGAGCAAGACTTCTCGAACAATTCCTCTTCAGGAGGTTTATCTCACTTCTTGTGTGAAACAAATAAGAACAGATCCTAGAAATTGGAGTTCTTAAACCTCGAGAGAAATGATTTGTCAGGAGAAATCCCCGATTGTTGGAAGAATTGGCTAGAGTTGAAAGTTTTAATCTTGAAGGACAATAACTTGATTGGAGGCATACCAAGATCCATGGAAGTTTTAAGTAATTTGACATCTTTGGACTTCCGAAGAAATAGACTTACTACCTTCATCATTGGCAAACTATACGAAGTTGCTGAAAATTGATTTAGCTGAGAACGAATTAGTTGGACAACTACCACCATGGTCAGGAATGAACTTTTCAAATTTGACAATCCTCAGACTTAGCTCAAACAAATTCTATGGTGAATTGCCTTAAGAAATTTTTCACCTATAGATCTTCAAACCTTAGACCTTGCAAACAATAGTTTTTTTGGAACTATACCAAGGTGTATTAGAAATTTAACAGCAATGGTCGCTGGAAATAGGTAGGGGAACCAGATATTGAGTTTTTTTAAAAATGATGTTGGAGTATTTATGAGAGAAAGCTAAAGGTGACAACTAAAGGCAATATTGACCAGTATGATAAAACTTTAGCATAGCTTACAAGTATGGATATGTCTAACAATAATCTCTCTGAGATATACCCATAAGTTTTACCAGGCTAGTAGGATTGAGATTCCATAATTTCTCTAAAAACAATATGACAGGTAGGATCCCAAATGGCATTGATGACATGAAAGTACTGGAATCACTTGATCTTTCAGAAAATCAACTTTCTAGTCAAATCCCGCAAAACTTTTCGAGTTTTTCAACTTTGAGCGTCTTGAATCTATCTTATAACAAATTGTTAGGGAAGATACCTGTGGGCACTCAACTTCAAAGCTTTAATTCCTCGAGTTTCTAGGGAAATGAGCTTTGCTGGCTCCCACTCTTGACGAGCTACAATTCAGGCGGTCAAATTTCTAATGTTGATAATGAAAAGGAGGAGAGTGATAAAGATGCATTGGATTGGTTCTACATTTCAATAGCAATATAATTTGGTCTTAGCTTTTTTTTTTGGG